>CAUHTR010007922.1:179991-213248 GCA_959609185.1 Schmidtea polychroa
TAATCAGATACCGCGCGCGTTATATGCGCTAAAATACGGTAGAATGACTTGCATAGCACGTCGTGTTATCTTTGTAATATGACAGTTCTATCAAAACGTTATATTTTGCATAAAGCCCGACTTACTTATCTAAATTAAAATTACATGTCAACTTGTTGAGAATTATTTTGAGTGTAATAAATTGCAAAAGCAACTCGTTAAAATCGATTAAATAAGATTAGATTTAATACTAATATCAATAATATTTTTTTACTAATTTTAAACAAATAAAATATGTACTTTCCATGAAGTTGACACTATCCCATAGTTTAAATTCCCTAACTGCTTTCTTATCTTCACTTTATAATCCTTAAAACCTGAGTACGGCAATACTAACACAAATTTAGCCTCATCATCCTTGATCACACTATTTAATTTATTTAACTCATCAGACTCACACATCTCAACAACATCACACCCAGATTTTCTCAAACACGGATCCTTAGGATTTTAAATAAATTTGTCAACAGTCTCTTTTACAATAATTAATAAAAAGGATTTTGAATAACCATTCTTCATTAACAATTCAACCAATTTGTCAACACTTTTCACTGAATTTACAAAAGTAGAAGACGAAGACCATAAACGATAAATCAACCCCTTCACAATATTTCTTTATACCTGAATTCACAAAAACTTTCGGATAAAGTTNACCCTTAAGTATGATGATGAACAGATGAAAGAGTATTGTGAGAAAGTGTCATATTTCTTTGATGGGGATATAAAAGGCTACAAAATGTCTTGTTACTTAATGTACTTTCCACAATTTTCATGGTATTTAAATATTTTATTTCATTAGCACACATATTAATTCTAAAATATTTCCCAGTTCCTGTTTTTGAATATGGCATTGATTACCACTTGATAAAAATTGTGCTGAAAATTTATTAAAATTATTTTTAATTATTATTATTATTATTATTATTATTATTATTATTATTATTATTATTATTATTATTATTATTATTATTATTATTATTATTATTATTATTATTATTATTATTATTATTATTATTATTGATTATTACAATAAAAGTAAACTTATTAAATTGTTAAAATATTTTATACTTTCTCTCAAAAAAAATGAAAATTAACTTTCCTAGGAAATAAAAGTTTTATACGGAATTCATTTTTTAATTATTTTCGATATGATATTTAATCGTTTCCCAAGCCAATATCGTGTGATCATGCAATATTAAAAATGTAAATTTTTGTAAAATCCCAATTTGTCTATATAGATATTTAGATATTTTTAATAATAATTCTAATTATTTTCCAAAAAAATTTTAGCAAAAGTCAAAGCTCCATATTTAGTAAGCCAAAAGCCTGCAATCATTAATGGGAAACCCATCCCGGTTGTCAATTTAAAAAAATCGCCAAGATTTTATAACTCTATGAAACGACAAGAGGGAGCTTTTGTCATAGTAATTAAAATTAAAATTATTAATAAATATCTTTTTGAATTTTATATTTTAAAGTTTTCAGAGAAATTATTTTATTTATAACTAAATTATATTTGATTAATTTGTTGAGATAGTAAAGAAAAATTGAGATTTAATCAAAATTTAATAAAATTCAGAAAACTTATTTAAAAATTTTAAAAATCGATATTTATCGAGGAAACACGTATTGGCAAATTGGAAATGAAAAGATCAACGCGAATATAGTAAAGTGAGGTCGTGCCAATCAACTTTTATTCTACTTTTTTTTGATTTTTCATCAAATAGGTAGGATATATTTATTTCCCCAAGCGAAGCCAATCGTCGTCCTCTGTGATGTACATTGTTATTTTTTTATAAAAATATTATTTTTTTGCAGCTCCTAGATGGTTAATGGACTTTAGATAACATTTTACAAAAATTTCCTATACATTCTAATACACCTTTCTATTTTACTTACCAAGTCAATTTTTCCAAACTTATTTAATACAGCAAGTTTTACATAATTATAATATTACTTTCGGAGAACTCTAGAATGATTAAAACTGAAATACTTTTGATGATGTGGTATTTTCGAGTAGTTATACCTTACACTTTTGAGTCTAATAGCGCAAGCACGATATTTTTGTTTACTTGGTGAAAATTGGCCATTTGCAAAAAGCTGCTCAATTTTATTCCATTTTCATTTAACTGTTTCTTCAATTTACTTAGTTTTCATTTGAGGAGCACTAAATAGCTTACTAAATGAGCGGTGTTATAATTTATACAAATGGCACAGTTTTAAACTTATCATCATATCATGGTTTAGATTGTAATAGTAATTGTAGATTTGCACTTTTCAATTGTTCTTCTCATTTTGCTATTGTAAAATTTTGGGTATAACCAAATTTTGGTGAATTGAAAGAATTTGAAAGCACTTGCCAAGTCACATTTTTACTCTCTACATTAACTTTGCTGATGTATGTTTGTATGTGCCACGTAAATTATGTGAGGCCAAATTAACCTACTTTCCGTGATCAGATTGAGTTGAAATTTGGCAAGTATATTTGTTGACGAGAACGCTTCACACTATCAAAATTTCAATTAATGAAGTGGGTTAATTTTAAAAATATTGATTTGTCAAATCTAGTGTTATTTCCTTTTGCAATACAAATTTTTATCTATTCATTAATTTCGGATTAAAGAGATAAGGTAATTATATTTAAAATATGTTGAAATTAAGAGAGTGAAATATAGATAGAGTTTCAGAAACCATGTTTTTTATGGTTGATTTTTTATATTACTTATTTAATGATTCAATGATATTAAAGATTAGGCCAAGACATCTTGAAATGGGTCACAACATTTCCCAAATCCCTACACCGTAAAATATCCTGCCATCATTGGCTAAATACAATAAACCGAATCAGTTAAAAATTAATAAAAATATTCATTAAATTAAATATTTATAAATTTTATATTTTATCGCAATGAATTTTCTGGGTATGTTCATTGTTTATGCAACTCATGTGCAATTCACAAGCAATATATATGCTATATTCTGAAAAGTTGTATTTATACATTTTCTGGTATAAATACTGTTAGCCGCAACAACGTCGAATTCATTTTCAATCTCCATAATTAATAAATTAACCAAATAAAATTACTAAATTTATTTTATTCACAAAACTGCGCTTTTTTGTAATATTCAAACAATCTGTTCGAGGCTTTTTTATTATTTTAATTTTGATGCTGATTTCAATGCTGGTTTAATTTATTTTAATATTTAATATATTTTAATTTATTTTTATATTTTAAACTTACTTTAATTTATTAATTTAAATATTTATATAAAAATTTATGTAATCTGATATATACAATTTAAATGTTTATTAGCAATATTCAGTTTTAACTTAAACGTGAATTCTACCCTTTCAAATACTAAAGTAAAAAATGAAATGTTTTATAAATATAAAAATTAATTCCTGATTAAAGAAATTAATTAATAAATCGAAGTTTTCAGATTCAGTCATATTGAGAAATACTCCATCTATTTTGAAATCTAATTTATTAATATTCTGTTATAATGAATAAAATGTAAAATCGAATGGAAAAGAAATTTTGCTGCAATTAAAACAAATTTCCCAACAGTTTTTAAAGAACATTTTATGATATATTTCAAGGAATACAGTCAAGAAATACAAAGATAAGGACAAGTTATACTTTATCAAGAATTTTGGTTATCATATTTACTATTTGCGGGTTTATGCTATTTTCTTAAAGAAATTATTTTCTTGGCATCTTGTATAGGATAATATCTTATATTCTAATAATAAAAATGTGTGGTCGTTGAGTTAGTGAATTTCCAAAGGATATTTTATTCTGAGTATAGAAATATTGGGCAGTGACTTTAATAAAACTTTTTTTAATTCTGGTTTACACATGTATATATTTTGTTAACACTTCTTTAAAACAAAAATTTTAAAACTTTTTGTCTAGAAAATTTGTTGCATAACCTAATCTCAGTATACTTATATATATTGTATTTATTAAAATATTGACTATGAATCAGTAGAGATAGCAAAAAAACATCCATATCTCTACTGATTCATAGTACACTTTTTAATAAATACAATGTGTCAATTGAAATGAAATCAGAGGTGAAAATTGAAAATATATATATATATAATTTTTTTTATAATATAAATAAAATGGAAATATATTACTTTTTAACAAGTACCCGGTTCAATTATCAGAGTATGCGGTGATTTTGCTGGTTACCCTGATGCTCATAATCATATATTTCAGTTGTAAAAAACTCATCCAAATTAATACATAATTACGTAATATTTAGTTTATAAAAAAACTAAATGATTTTATTACAGATTTCAATAACAATCCACTATGGAGAGTCTATTGTTTGATAGAAATCAGTATCAACACTATTTTCTGCAACCTAGCATTCCTACATATTTTATTTTCAAGTCTTGACACGTTTCTACGACTCTATTCGCCGAAAATGTATATATTCAGTCAAAGACCAAGCACTAATATATTGAAAATATCAGCGCCATGGGTAGTAACTTGCATTCAAGCCGGTTGTCAACTATCTATAAGTAGTAAAGACAGTCTAAGATCGAGATTACTTCATTGCCTCATTGACGACGTAAATTTTCTCATTCTTCGAAGTGTCATTTCGTTTGCAGTTCCATTGTTGGCTTGTGTTATTTTAACAATTCTTCAATTGTATTTTCTCAGAAAGTTATCTCACATCAACGACGAAACTATGCGACACTTATTCTCAACGTATATGTATAATTTAGAACTTCCGGAAAATTTTGTCTTGATTCATAGATCTGTTCAAAACAATAACAATGTAAACAATAATGATACTGAAATGAAAATTAATTCCCCTTCTAATATTCCAAGAGACTTAACTGGAGAAACTTTGGCTTCAATTCAATCGACTACACTGGATGCACCAATTATTCATTTTCATCCCCAAGTTGGAATGTCCCACGTTGCGTTGGATTTTACTGCAAATCATCAACAAGCTAAACTCATGAAATCGGTTTCTCTTGAAAGCGCCCGAGAAATAAGTCCGAATAATATATCAGAAAACAAAGTTCAGAAACGAGTTTTATGGAACTTCATGTATCAAAGAGAACAAATGTCAATAGCGCTCAACATGGCTTCGTGCATCGTTGCCATTGGAATATGGTCTCCTCTGATTTTATCCACATTAACATTCAGGCTCTGTGAACAATCGAGTTGCTTTTTCCAAATCCCCGTGGAAAGAATAAGTAATTTTCATTGGTGGTCTTTTGCCGGTGGAGCCATTTATCCAATCGTATATATGTGTTTAGATAAAAACTTGAGACGGGTCGGTGCTCCTCTGTGCAATAGATAATATATAAAAAATTCTATCTTTCTCAATTTGTTTTTCAGATGTTGATAAATGTTATTAAAAAATATTTATTTGACTTTTGTTTGAATTAACTCTAAATTTTTAGATTTTTAGATAACTCATTTAGTTAAGGAAATTAAGAAAAAAATAAAGTGATATTTAATAAATATATTGTGTGAAATTCTCATGAAATATCCACTTAACTATGAATTGTTAATTTTAGTAACTTATTTAAAACAAAAAATAATTAATATAAGTTATTATTTTAATTTTTTAAAGGAATTGATAAGGTATATTTAGGAATCTCGAAAATTAATAAAGTCTACCTTTACTAAAAATGTCCATTCAGCGTAATCAGGATGTAATAATCCTGGATAAATATACATTGCGTTGCAATCATTTGATACCAATATTATATGTAGTGAGTTCAATAAGTTCGTGGCGAAGTATAGAATTAAAAATAATAACTTAGCCATTTTAATTTTGAAGTAGCCATATAGGTGATGACAATGAAATTTGTTTAACTCTGTACAAATTTATCAAAGTCATGATTTCATCTATTGAATATCGAAGTGTGATAAAATTCTTTGGTTTTACAAAAGAAAACCAACAGTAAATTCGCGAATTGTTAGAAGGATACTCCATTTTATCAACTATAACGAACTTGGTAAATGCATTCAAAGGGTATAGGAAGGTTGATAATGACTAAAAAAGAATTGATCAAGGGAAATATCTGACAATGTGGACGAAAGATTTCTGAAAATGTTGTAAGAGGAAAGAAGAATCAGAATTGCTATCCACAGGTTCCCTCTAATTTTTAAAAATAGTTTAAAAAAAATTTACGAAACATATAAATACAGCTCACACGATTCAATATGATAAAAAGACTTGTAATAAATTTCATCTATTGTAGTTACGTGTGTGTTGAATGTTTTTAATTTAATTTTTGTATGTTGATGTATATTGAATAATAGTTATGTTAAATAATTAAAAAATAATTAAAATAATAGTTTTTAAATAATTTTAAAGGTTTAAATATTATTGATTATTGAAAATTATTTAAAAAAAAATAATTGTTTAAAATTTTTATTTATAATTTAAAATTTATAGATTTTATAATTTGTTTATATATTATCAATATAGTATAGTTATTCATCTGTCGTGAATGTAGGTAACCTGATGATAATAGTGATGCTATCGAAATATATAGTAAAAAAGATGTACGAATGGCGATTTTTATTAATAAAATCTTTACCGTGTTTATTTAAGCATTGTAGTTAATTGAAAAGTTATATAATTTTTTTAAAAAATTATTTTTGATAACATTTTTGATGAATAGAAATTTTTAAGTTTTGGTGATTAAAAGTAATAAAAAGTACATTTAGAATTTCAGAAAATGACAAAATTAAAATAATACAGGGTTTCCAAAAAAGTTTCATCCTTTTCCAAAAAAAGTTTCATCCTTTTCCAGAAAAGTTTCATCCTTTTTCAAAAAAGTTTCATCCTTTCCCAAAAAAGTTTCATATTTTTCGACAAAATTTCAACCTCAAATGTAGAAATATATATTAATGAAAAATCAAAGATAAAATCAATGTTATTTTGTTATTCTTTAAATTTCCCGCCATTTTTGAGGATATAATAAAGCATATTTAAGCCCCAATGGCACCAAGAACAAGACTCACTGACCATCTCAGAGAACTTATATGCGGCAAATACAATGCCTTAAAACCGATTGTTAAAATTGCCGAAGAGTTGGAATTGAATGTTAAAACGGTTACAGCAGTCATTAAAATATATAAAGAAACTGGAAGAATAAAATCCGCAATCAAAAAATGCGGGAGAAAGAAGAAAATAACGCCGGAGCAGGTTGATTTTATAAAAAACGAAATCAACGAGGAAGTTTCAATAACTTTAAACACCTTGAAATCCAAAATACTAGAAAAATTCAACGTTTCGTTATCAAAAAGTACAATATCCAACGCAATTGAAGCTTTCCATTATAGCTTTAAGAGAGTTACATTGGTTCCTATGGCACGAAACACGACTGAGAATAAAGCAAAACGTTTTCAATACGCGTGTGATTTTACCCAAATATCGCATGAGAGTTTCATATTTTTGGATGAATGTGGAATTAGCTGCAGCTTACGCCGATCTTATGGCAGAAGTTTGAGGGGAACTTCCCCAAGAAAAACTGTCAGAGCTATCAGAAGCCAAAATATTTCAATATCCGCCGCAATCACTCAGAATGATATTTATTTTTTCGAATACAGTTTTTTCAGCTTACAACGGTGAAAAATATGGACTATTTATGGCTAATTTGTGTGAGAAGTTGAGATCTGAAGGAATTACGAACCGGTGTTTTGTGATGGATAATGTTCCTTTCCACAAAATGATAGCCATAAGAGAATTGATCAATAGCGAAGGGCATAGTGTATTATTCTTGCCGCCTTATAGCCCGCAACTAAATCCAATTGAGAATTTATTCTCGAAGTGGAAAGGTCTGATCAAAGATGCAAACTGTGATACCAAAGAACAGCTTTTGGATGCGATTCGATCAGCCAGCAGTTTAATTACGGAAGAGGATTGCGAAGGCTACTTTTCTAACATGCTTTCGTTTATTGGGAAAGCTTTTGCTGATGAAGATTTTTAAATAATTACCTTAATCGTGTATTTCCTTTTTAATTTATTTTAATATTTGTCGATGAAACGTTTTTAAAAAAGGATGAAACTTTTTTGGAAAAGGATGAAACTTTTTTGGAAACCCTGTAAGACCCTAAAGAAATTATAAATTGTCAAAAATACCATAAATTTCATAAAAAACATGTTTTAACTGGTATTTTATAATTTATTTCATTACAGTTGAATGAATTATACTATTTTTTCAGTTTAGTATTTATTTGTTTTAATTTCATAAAATCGGCATTAAAATTTGCAATTTTTCTCTAAAATTCTCAGAATATTAAATTAATTATTCTTTGATATTCCGACAGAAAATTCTATAAAAATTACATGTAGATTTTTGTGGTTGTTTTCTCACACCGAAAATAAGATGTAAAGAAATGCAAAATTACTGTTAATGTTGGTAAATTGAAATGTGCTTTATTCTTCTGTGAAAAACGTATTATAATGTAAATAAATTCCATTTATTACTGATATTTTTATGTAAACTTCAAAAATACTAAACGCTTTAATACATAAGTCTATATAACTTATAAAACCATAAATGTCAGTACCGACTTTAGGTATAAGCCTAGAGCGGCATTATTTCAAGTGGTGGCAAAATTATGAAAAATTTAAATTTAAAAATATTTTTTATATTATGAAAATTATTTGTTGTGCTTCGTGCTACTAATATCACTTTTTTATAGGACAAAATTGTTTAAGGCCGGCACTTCGATTACCCTTGTCGTAACGGATTACCCAAGCTGATTACCCGCCTAAAGTGACATTATTTCCAAATTGTCTAAAAATGTATGCATACTATTCAATGTTGAACTGCTAATAGGGTCACATTTTTTAATACTTGGAAATATACATATATTACGGATATTTAATTCTATATAGAGATAAGTCATTTTGTCCTATTCATAGTCAACGTCAGGATAATGACAGTAACATTTTCATTATAAGTCATTAAACTAACACGTTATTTTCAAATATATCTTTATTATAAAATCTTAATATTTAAACAATATATCAATTTAAATATCGTCACTCTTCTTTAAGAACTGTGATACTCTTTCAGCCATTCGATTCTTCTGTATCTTTTCCCATCTGGATATTCTAGTTCAACTTGGTGTTCCGTTGGAAAACCAAGAATCTTTACAGGACCTTCGAACAAATTACCATGTTTTGATCTCTTATGTGGATCCATCTTTACTAGAACTCTTTGACCCACCTCAAAATGCCGATGGCATTTCTTATCTGCATCTCTTGATCTCATTTTATTTGCCGTTACCATAACATTATTCTGTGCTGTCAATAATACTTTTCTCCATTAAGATCTATGAATGAATTTTTTCCATGTATAACCTTTAATTATTAATTATTATTTTTTATTTTATTATTATTATTTATTAACCTTTCTTCCAAATAGTATTTCCATTGGCGAAAATCCCGTAGAATTCTGTGTTGTTGAGTTTAGGGAATATTCACCCTCCAGTTTGACCATTACTCAAAAATGTCACGATCATATCATGAACTGTTCGTATTACCAGTTCTGCTAAACCATTAGATTTATGATCATATGGCGAAGTAAACATCCATTCGATGTTAAAATTATCAACTAGCCCTTTGATTTGACTTCCCTCGAAAACCTTACCTTTATCCGAAACAATGTAAGCTGGTTTACCGAATTTGTATATCCAATTGTGTAAAAGTACACGATATACAGTCTTTTCATTTTGGTTCGGAGTAGGCGTTAAACTTACCATCTTGCTGAACTGATCAATTATTACTACCAAATAACGGTTACGGTTTCTGGTTTCCTTCATATGAGCAATATCGATTACGATTTGTTCCATCGAATTCATTATTACCTTAGGAATTAAATATTCAGCTGTTTTACTTGTCAAAACTTTCTTTCTCATGCATATATCACATTTTTTTATAATATCTCGTATATCGGTTACCATGTGCATCCAAAAGAAATAATCGTTCATATAATTTGTTGTTTTCTTAACTCCTAAATGCCAGAGTTCTTTGTGCATATGCTGTACGACTTGTGACGCTATCTTCTGCTGAATTATTATCTTCTGCTTATCATCATTTACTATTAATAACATATTGTCTTTTACCAATATCTGATCCAATCTTTTGAAATAAGATGTATCCCGAATCAAGTGAGGAATCTCGGGACTCGGGTTTAGTACATATTTCTTTATTGTAGACAATAAATTATCTGCTTCCTGATTCTCAATATATAACTGCATATTTAAATTACTTGAAGTAATAACGTTTAAAAATCTTATCCGGCTCTTCTCAAGTTTTCCTTCTTCGTGTTCGGTTTGACATTGTGAGCAATAACTTAACAATATCCTCGATAGTCCATCAGCGTTGTTATGATTTTCACCCTTCCTATATTTTAAATCAAAATCATAACCTGACAACTCACTCAACCATGTTTGGAATTGTGGACTTATTGGTTTCGAAGTTGATTTTAAGAACTTTAAAGCCTTATGATCCGTACGTATATCAAAATTTTTCACATATAAGTAATGCCGAAAATATAGGACATACTCGTATATTGCTGATAGTTCTTTTCTAGTTACACAGTATCCTTTCTCGTGAGCACTTAAAAGTCTTGAACCATATGCTATGACTTTTTCACAACCATTTTGAACTTGACTTAGAACAGCACCAATTCCAATAAAACACGCGTCAGTATCCAAAATAAAGTAATCGACCTTATTTGGAAACGCCAAGATTGGTGAACTCGATAATACCTGTTTAAGTTTTCGGAAACTTTCTTCACACTTGTCATTCCATTTAATATCTTTTTCATGTCCCTTTGTAGCTTCATACAACGGTTTCGCTATTTCAGCAAAATTTGGAACAAATTTGCGATAATAATTTGCTAATCCCAAAAATGAACGTAGTTGTCTGCTGCATTTCGGTATTTCAACCTCAATAATTCTCTTTATCATATTGTTATTCGTGTATATTCCTTCTGCTGAAATTTTATGGCCCAACAATATCAATTCACTCTTATAAAAACTACACTTCTTAGGATTGATCCTTAATCCTGCTGATTTAATTCGCTTTAAAACTTCCTCCAAATTTCTATTGTGTTCTTCGATAGTTTTTCCATATATCAGAACATCATCTAAATATGCTGCAACACCATTATACAAAATATCATCAAATAATATGTGCATAAGTCTTTGGAAAGTTGCTGGAGCTGTGGATAATCTAAATGGCATTCTATTGTAGCAAAACTGTCCTTTCTTTGTAGAAAACGTTGTTGTTAACTGAGACGCTTCATCCACATGTACCTGATAATATGCCTGCCTCAAGTCTAGGGACGAATGAACTGAAGATCCGGACAAAGAATCGAATATTGTTTGCGGATCTGCCATTGGAAAACTGAATTTTTCAGTAACTTCATTAACCTTCCTAAAATCTTGACACATCCTGATTGATCCGTCTTTCTTACCTACCACGACCGTAGGTGAGTTCCATGGGCTTTGGCATTTCCTGATAATGCCCATTTTTAATAATTTCATAATCATATCGTCCACTTTTGATTCCATCTGCATTGTCATGCGCCTATGATTTTGAATAATTGGATTTCCAGAAGTTTTTATAGTATGTGTAACCAAACTAGTATAACCTAGATCAAAATCTGATGCCATGAAGATCGTACTATACATGGTTACTAACTCCACCAGTTTTGGGTCTGAATTTGGTCCAAAAACATCCAGCGCTTTTTTACATCGTTCGGTATCCCTGTAGTTAACACCAACCGTATCTGAATCTATTAATGCAATTGATGTATCTGGCACAAGTTTTATTTTAAAGGCTAAAATCAAATTCATTCCACCTACAAAACTTGGACTTATATCCCTAACCACAATTACATTCACTTTCTGACACAATTCATTCCAAACAATCGAAGATGTAAAGTCACCTAAGCATGATATCGGCTTATTTCCAAACGACCCTCTGAGCGCCATATCTACCGGTTTTAAAACTGGACTGCACCTGTATCCCACAACATCTCAATCACTATTCCACAACACTAAACAAAACTCCACCACCTTCCATCCGTCTTCTTGAACATCATAACATTTCGGTTTTTTGTGTTCCGCACATTTAATTCAACGTCTCCACAGACGAAATGCTTGTCATGGAGCGTATCTCGTTTAAAGTACGATCTTTGTCATTTTTCCTATTACTTTCTGTAATCGATCCTATTTCATTTACTTCAGATTCTGACGTGACATCATTCTCAAGGTCTTCATACGAATAAGTCAGATTTCCTAAATTATTTTCTTCTTGAATACAGTGAATTCTTCTTGTATTATTAATAGAGGGCAGTTAGTAAAAAAATGATCATTTTTACCGCATATTAAACAACACTTGCTTAAAGGACAATTGTTCCGAATATGACCTGATTCACCACAACAGTAACATTGACCGGGTTGTAAAGGTCGCAATTCTGGTTCCGGTAATCCTTTCGCTTTGTTGTAAACTCGTTTTGTAATATGTTTTAAAGAAACCGTAGGCCTATTGGGTCTCTCATTAACCAATAAACTTTCTGAGCTTCGTCTTCTTTCAGTACCATGTCGTCTATTGTCATAATTTTTGTAACTTCTATTTTTACTGACATACCGGTCTAATCAATGGTTGAACATTCTGCCTTACTGGAATTTTATTCCTTGTTACCGATGCATACGACGATTTTTTCCTATCATCTGCCAATACAAATACCTCTCTGGTGTCTTCTGTATGTAAAATATTTTCACAATTTACATTCAATTTCTCTATATCTGTAAGAGATACTTCTGGGTTCATTGCAATTGCATCCTTAACTTTTTCTGAATACATACGTCTTGTTACAATATCCTTGACAATCATGTCTTCTGTTTGATTTGCGGAAAGAACTTCGCGCACTAATTTCCTCACTCTGATTACAAAATTTTCAAACCTTTCGTCCGATCTCTGCTTTATCAGACTCATGTCTTCGATATTTTGCAAAAAACTTTTGAATTTCACATATTTTAAAATAAACCAACTTTTTATCTCTGATCTGAGGCCGGAGTCTTTTGTGCGTCCTTAATGGCCATCCATAACTCTTTTGCGTCTCCATGCAATAACAAATCGAATGCTGCTCCTAAATTGAGCGAATTTATCGTCACAAATTCTTCAATAGATACAAGCCAGTCCTTTGCATTTTCTTCTTTTCCTCCAAAAAACTTCTTTATCACTGGATAAATTGAATCTTGAATATTCTTTGGCAAAGATTCCACAATTTTCTGCCTTTGCTGTGATCTCGTATGAGCTGTGATTTCGGCGTGGTCGCCAGTAACATTTTCATTATAAGTCATTAAACTAACACGTTATTTTCAAATATATCTTTATTATAAAATCTGAATATTTAAACAATTTAAGCTGCGATTTCGGCGTGGTCGCCAGTAACATTTTCATTATAAGTCAATAAACTAACACGTTATTTTCAAATATATCTTTATTATAAAATCTGAATATTTAAACATTATATCAATTTAAATATCGTCACTATGACATTTGTCATTAGAATACAATTTGTAAAAAGTTCTTTATAAAATATTCCAACATATTAAATTAAACTTATTTTCTTGATTGAGAAAATATTTCGTTCCACCCCATTAACAGGTTTATTACATTATATTTTTTTAAAAAAAGGTCACATGCAAACAGACGATAAAATACACCTGCTGAAAAAGAGGCACTCAATTTTGAGAAAATAATTTTTTTAAATGGTTTTAGAAAATATTTCTGAGATTAGTATTCCAAATACACTTTCATTTTGGAAAAACAGAGAAGAAAATTTCTGAATTTTAATTGTTTATTATTAATAATAGTTGTTTCCGCCGATTTTGGCGTTTTTTATCGCGTCTGTGTGCGCGTTATTATCAGACTGCTATTCAGATTAGTGTGCGCACACAGACGCGAAGAGATGGTAGGTTTTGTATTTTTTAATAATAGATTTGATTGTAGTGTTTTGTAGAAAATTGATTTAATTCTTGTAATTTGTGGTTTGGCAGAAAATTGTTTTACCATGAAAATTTTGGTGGATTTTTAAAATGGAAAATCAAACTTCCGATAGTTCAATTAAGTCTTTGGAAAGAATAAGAGAATATACTGTTATTAAGGATATATTTTTCGAAAGCCGATGAATATTATCATCATTGGATTAAAGATAAAAATTCCAAGCTAAATTCTACATTAACATGGACCGAAAGTAATTTGAAAACAGTTAAAGACATGGTTGAGCCAATTGCTGCATCAAAATTGGGTTGTGTTGATCATTTACCTTGTAATCAATTGGACAAATTGGAAAATAAATATTAAATTATTAAAGAATCGTCGGAAAATGTTATTAAATCACCTGGTGAATATTATGACACTTCTATTAGACCAAGTGTTGACAGAATAATTGCTGCAAAAGATAGTGCTATGTATGCTGTTGGAAGTCCGTTTAGAATTACAAGTCAAACCATAGATTTTTGTCAAATACTACTAATAGTTTTGTTCATCGTTTAATGTCAAAGAATAATAGAGCAGAATATGGAACTGCCAAAAAAAGGAATATGATATTCTATTTAATCGAGCTCTTAAAGAAATAAACACAATTCATATGTTTACTAGCAAAAGTGTTGAACAATTATCCAATGTTTTGAATTCAATGTACGATCAATCAGTGACAAAAAAACAAAGAATGGTTGAAAAAATATTATGATGACTTCACAGATGAAATGAAAAAGAATTCAAATGATGAAACAAAAACTGAATTAACAGTAATGCAACTAGCTCAAGGACTTTCTAACAAATTGCGAGTGTCTGTTAGAGCCATGTCAACCGTTTGCTATAATCATATGTCATTGATAAATAAAGAAATTCTTCTGAGTATTAATGTTTTCTGCAAACAATAGTTGTGAAAAATCATTTCACCATATTAAATTTTACTTTACTAAATCTTTGATAAATAAGAAAATTATGCGTCATTTGCTTAATAAATTTTTAAATCTTGATAATATTTAAATAATTATTTAATAAATTTAACAATTAAAAAAACTTACATATTTTTGAAAAATTTTTTTTTGTTTAAATCCATGTTGATAATAAAAAAATTATTTAAAATGTGAAATTTTCAAAATATGATAATAAAACACTGGCAATGTGAATGATGTATCATTTTCATATTCAATCATATATAAGCAAATAAATGTGTACGTTGCCGACTGGATGCAAACATATAAGGAATACAGTATGAACCACAAGACAAACGGGAAATGCATTTGGTTCTATCCATATCCTCTAAAATCACATATGAGGACAGAAATTTAATTTAATTGTGTTTTGGTCTATTTTCTATTTAAAAACAAAAATGTCGGGTGAATATGACAACTAATTGCATATACAACTAATTGCATACATAGTTAAAAATACAAATTTTTCATTACAATTTTATAAATTAATATTTCCGTACACCATTTTTAAATTGAATCTGCTATAGACAAAAAAATGTCAACAGTGCTCGATACATTCATTCATACACATTCATGACAAGCAGTCAAATACACGTTCTTATCTGAACTTCATTACGCAAAGTATTTGCTAATATTAGATTCAATTTGGAAATGGTGTCTTACTTACTGTGAAATACTTGTGGCCCACATGCCCTGATTTGCCAACTTATGATCTAGATAGTAACATATTTTATATATTATATTTTATATGTACTAAGCATATTTTTGCATATAGCAACTTGAATTTGAAATGATGTAACATAAATGCAATCATATTTATCAAAATTATTTGAAATTTATTCAAAATTATCCTTCCTTTAATTCCCAATAATTCAATTAAAAGTAAATTATATATATATAAGTAGTGTGTTTATATACCCAACCAAAACAGCCCCCCAACAAAAACATACCTCCAAATCACTTAAGCTATTAGAAAAAACTCAAAAGCTTCAAACTAAAAACATAAAGAGAATAGAAAAGAAAATGGTATTATGAAAAAGTTAGAGGGCTATTTTGGTTAGGGATATAAACACACTAGTTGCACAAGTTGCTAATTGACTAATTTGACTTATAAAAAAATAAAAAAATTTATGAAAATAGTAAAACTGCTCTGAGAGGACAGTGATATTTTTTTTTTTTTTTTTCACTGTCCTCTCAACAGTTTTTTTTGATCCGGATCATTTTTTTTTTTATTTCAACCTCTTTCGTTTATCAAATCTCTTCCAATATACAAGCTGGCCAGACTCATACATCAGAATCAATTCGATAATAGCAGCACACCTTATTATTCGCTTCTCGCTCACGAAGTCGATTTCATCGGCGTTTTAAGTGTGCTGCTCGAAAGTACAAATGAATTCGAAAGCGAATCCGAAAGAGGTCCGAAAACAACCAAGAAATAAATGTGCACATTATAGAATCGATCCGGGGGTGTTCGAAAGACTGGTGGCGATAATTACCGGTTCACCACCATCACCCGTTTCAATATTTTTTTTTAATATTTATGTTTAAAAAATAATTAATTAATAAAATAAATAAAATATACAAGATTTATTTCCTAAGATACCCACACTATATATTTTTTTAATATTTATTTTAAAAAATTATTTTCAATATTATTTTCAAATTTTTAATATTATTTTATGTTGAAAAAAAAACTAACCTCAGACGTGATTTGAACCGCTAGCATTTGAACCACAATGCCAGTCTATTCGCACCGCGCCATCAAGGTTCGATTTTTTTGTCATTTTTACAAGTATAAATTTAAGATTCAAGTTCTTTAACTCTTTCCTGTAATTGTTTCATTTTCTTTAACCTTATCTCAGCAACTTCTACAGCTTTCAGGTAAAAATGTCGATACTTTTCATTCTCTACCATCATTGCTGGTTAAATTATAAATATTTTAAAAATCTTAAATATTTTTTTTTCATATTTATGTTTAAAAAAAATAAAATATACAAGATAAAATTAAAATAAAAATAAAATAATAAAATAAATAAAATAAAATATACAACTACTTTATAAATCTAAGATACCCACACTATTTATTATTTTCAAATTTTTAATATTATTTTATGTTGAAAAAAAACTAACCGCAGTTAGGATTTGAACCACTATCCATTTGAACCACAATGCCAGTCTATTCGCACTGCGCCATCGGAGTTCAGATTTTATCATTTTTTAAATTTTTATTATAAAAATCTAAAAATTATACTGTCACATTATGAAAATAAAATAGAAAAATAAAAAAATGAAAACAGAGTATCCAATAAAAAAATTTTTCTAAAAAATGAATTGTAATATTTGTAATAAAGTTTTTAAAAATAAAACTGGATTAATTTCTCACTGTAAGTCGAAAGCTCATTTACTAAAAGAAAATAATCTTAATGATACAAATTCAAAAGTTTGTACTAAATGTAAAGGAAGATTTCTTCATTCTGGATATAATAAACATTTTGAAAATTGTATCGGGAGACTTAGAGAAATATTTTCATGTCCTAATTGTAACTTTTCAACAAAACTAAATTTCTATTATTTAGAACACATAAAAGAATGTAAAAATAAAAAACAAAATTCTGACGTTGAAGAATGCCATTCAGAAGGAGAACCCGATCATGTTGAAAAAGAAAAATATAACTGGGATGAATTTAATCACATAGATGAATTTCAATCAGAAATCAGTGGACCTGCAACTCCTGGAGAATATATAAAGAGAAATAAAAAAAATATTAAAAATTCTTTCACTAGAGCTTTGGAAGATTATAAACCAACAAGGTATAATGTTATAAAATATAAAATCACAATAAAATCAAAATATTGGAGAGGANTTGAAACCTAATTCCTATATTCTTTAAAGTCATTATACATTTTGAAGTTGGTAAATCTATTTTAATTTCAATAGCTCCATTTGTTTTTTTAGAAAGTATATTATTTAAATCTTTTATCTCATAAGCCCCGGGTTCTATTATTATTATAATGTTATCCTCGAATTTTGGGGGGCTTACATAACTAAATGTGTTATTATCTTTAGTTATATTAAAAATAGTATTATAAGCACAAAACCATAATAGACCTAATTCATAATTTAAATTTTGATCTAATTTTATTGAATCTTGAAAGTTTATAGTAAAGTCTGATTCTTTTGAATTTATAGATAAAGTTCTTGAATATTTATCTGACATTATGTTTACCATTTTTTTTAAATTATCTTCCATTTCTTATAGTAGAGATTTTAAATCATTATAAATTTCTTGGATTAAGGAAGTGAAACCTTCTCCTTTGGATTTATTTAATCTATACAAAACATATAAGCTTATAATACCACATATTTTAGTATTATTAGGTTGAACTTGTAAAGAATTAAAAGTATAGTCCTTCGACAGATAGTCTTCAACTTCTTTAGTAGGTTTAATCCCAAAAGAATCAAAGTAGATCTTCTTATTATATATACAAACCCAATGAGATCCTTTTTCATTTGAATTTTGATAATTTATAATGATATTCTTTGGAGTGTCTTCTTTCAGAATGCCCTCTAGACTCGACAATTCATCATTCATTAATATTTTTATTTTTAAATTTAAATAATCTGCATAATCTTTTAAATCAAAATTTGTTTTTGTATTTATTCCAAATGTTTTTAAAAAATCTAATATTGAAGGAGTCATTTTATATTTTATAACTTCGTATATTTATTAAATTTATCTTTTGAAATTATTCCTTGTTTTAATAATTCTTTAGAAATCTTTAAAATATCAGAATCTAAATTATTATGTCCTGCTTTTTTAGCTGCTAATAGTTTTCTTAATTCAATAAAAAGATTGATTGGGTTTCCTATGCCCTGGCCCTGGCCCTGACCCTGACCTTCTGTAACAATATAACCCCTTTCATTTTTATTTAAATATTTCTTTAAATCTTGAATATGTTTTGCTTTTGGACTACCATGTACTAATTCTATTAAATTTAAATATTTTTTAATTTCTAGAAGATCAACATTCTCTGAGGGATATCCACAAACTAATCCATAAAAATCATCTGTAAATTCAAAATCTAGGTGTTTAGTATTATAAACATTTTGTGAATGAATACGTGATTTATTTTCTGAATTTAAATATAACAGAAAGTCATGTTTATTAATTGTTATTATTTGATATCCTTCAACATTAATATTAAATGTAGGTTTAATTGTTTTACTTAAACTCACATTAATTTTAGGATCAAGTATAAGAGGTTTTATATTTAAATCTTCCAACCATGGTAATTCTTTTAAATCTTGTTTATTTTCCAACTCTTTAAATTTTAACTCTTTTATGGCTTTAATTGTTGGTCCTTGTTGTTGTTGGATTACCTCATTTAATATTATAGATTCAGTATGTTGAGTTGTATCTTTTTTATTATACTTGTCTTGTTCTGATTGTAATTTTTTTAAAAGTGCTAATCTTTCTTCATATACCATTTTAATGATATTAAAAATGGTATCATTGTTCCTTCCAAGGTTTTAAATACAATCCTTTACCACTATTCTGTGGAGTTCCTCCAATTTTACAAATACACCCATTCTTTAAAGATTTACATATTTTTTTAAAATCATCTTTATCTTTTGATGATAAAGATTCAGATGTTGAAATTTGATTTTTTAAAAAATCATTTAAACCTCTGCCTTTATATGGATCAAGATAGAGACCTTTTCCTTTAGCTTGCCCTACCTTCATTTTCTCGATTTCACTTTGTAGTTTTTCTTTTTCAAGGTCTGTCTTTTGAGATTCTTTAGCTTTTTGAACTGTAGTTGCAATTCCTCCAGCTATTCCAGCAGCACCTGATAAACCAGCAATGATTGCAGGTATTAAAGCAGCTAATGGAAGAATGCCACCTTCTCTAATACGTTCTTTAACTTGTTCTTTTACATGTTTTCCAATAAAATATTTTTTACCATCAATTACTACTGATTTATTTTTATTTGAATTTATTAATTCTTGCAAAGATTCCTCTGTAGGGTTTTGTGTTGTCATTTTATAATAAATAAAAATGGATACTTGGAAACCAATTTTAAATAGACATAAATCTAAATTTAATAATAAAGTATTTCCTGATAATTTTAGATGCTTAATTATTGGATCTTCTGGATGTGGAAAGAATGTTCTTCTTTTGAGGATGTTATTAGAAGATGGTTTTTTAGATTATAATAATTTAATCTTTTATTCTACAACCATTAACCAACCGGAATTACAACTTTTGAAATGTGGATTTGAAAATAAATTAACTAAAAAAGCTATAATTGATATTTTTAAAAATCAACATACATATCCTGAAGAAGTTTTTCAATCCTTGTGATATGGTTGATTGGTACAAGGAAAAGATTTTAGAATCAGATGGACAAAGTCCTCTATATATAATAAAAATGATTATATTGTGAAGATCAGGGGCAAGCAATTCAAGTTTTATTCTCTAATAAACCTGAAGATGTTTTGCATTGTGATTTACTTCCTAAAGATAAAAAGAATCTAGTTATATTTGATGATGTTGTTAACATGAAAAATCAAGAGATTCAAAAGAGTTACTTTACACGAGGTAGACATAATAATTGTAATGTTATTTATATATCTCAAACTTATTATGCTTTAGATAAAAACTCTATAAGAAATAATTCTAATTGTTTTATATTTTTTAAATTAGACAAGCGTGATAAGAATATGATTTATAATGACTTATTTTCAAATGTTGAACCTGATAAGAATATGTTTGATATGTTTGTTGATAATCATTGGAAAGAAAAATATAATTATATTTATTTGGATAGAGAAGAAGCTGAAATATGGAAAAGTTTATTTTAGAAATCTGTTTTCTGTAGTTCATTATTATAAAATCTACCTAATATTTTTTCATTATTTAAATCGATGATACCATATGTTATTGGAGTTGTATGATGTATTTTATTTATAATAAAAATTTCATTTGTCCATTTTGCTGTGAATCCTTTTTCAAATTTATTTTTATATTTAAATATTCTTACGCGGTCACCAATTTTAAATTTGGTTTTATAGGGGTTGCATCAACAATAACATCATTTTCAATATTTACCACTTTAACTGTTTCAGGATTCAAGGAAGCATTTAAAGGTGTTGATTTTATAGAACTATGTACATCATTATTATATTCATTTACAATCTTTTGTAACAATTCATTGTTCCATTTTTGTTTTCCAATAGCAGTAAAATATTTCCACATTTTATTTTTTAATGTTCTATTTAATCTTTCAACCACAACTGCTTTTCCTTCGTTTTCTGTTGAATATAATTTAATATCATTTTCATTTAAAAACTTTGTAAAAACTTTGTTATAAAATTCTGTTCCTTTATCACACCATAAAAATTTGGAATTCTTTGATATTCTTCAAATATATTTTCAAATGCTTCTGTAATAGAATATCCTGTTTTATTTTCTAAACACCTTGCAAAAGCAAATCTTGTATATAAATCTATTACAGTTAAAATTATTTTATATTTTTCAGGGTCTGATGATTTGGGCATAAAGACTAAATCAGCAGACCATGTTTGATCTTTTTCATGTACTTGAACTTTTAAATATTTTTTATTTTTTCTAAATTCATGGTGTAATTCGTTGGCATATTTTATTTCTGATTCTGTTGGGGTTTGTAAGGGTTTATTCTCAAAGAGTTGATTCTCAAGGGATCTTTCAACGTCTGCTTGTTCAATAATCCTTTTATTAGCAACATCTTTTGCTATTCTAGGGAGGGGATGTCTAAGTCCTGCTCCTATGAAAATCTTACCTTTCATTGCTAATTTAACTAGAGCTCTTTGAATCTTTTCCTTGCTTGATGGATTTTGGATACTATTTAAATCATGTATTAAATTCACATCTGCAACATGTCTATCTCTAAGATCTTCTGAATTGTAAGCAATATCATGTTTTAAAGCTGCTTGATCA
Source organism: Schmidtea polychroa (assembly GCA_959609185.1). Taxonomy (NCBI): domain Eukaryota; kingdom Metazoa; phylum Platyhelminthes; order Tricladida; family Dugesiidae; genus Schmidtea; species Schmidtea polychroa. Next base: position 202,026 of record CAUHTR010007922.1, read on the forward strand.
ATTCTATTTATTGGTTCTTCTCCTTGTTTAGGATTATTATTTTCATCTAATCTAATATCTAATCTTGTTCCTGGTCCAATATAGTTGTGATGGAATAAATGTCTTTCACCTGGATATTTTTCTGTAGTAAAAGGTTTTAATATTGTAGATGTTGTTTTTGAAGATTGTAGGTCGCCTCCGGCTCCACCAAGGTCGCCTCCTAACCACGTTATATGTTTTTTAGTTTTAACATGAGAGGCTTTGTGATGTCTTGTAACTTGACAATTACAACTTTCACATGTCCAATATTTACTCATTTTAAAAAGTTTTTTATGAGGGAATCTACTTATGAGGGAATCTACTTATGAGGAATCACCTCGTACATTTTCAATAATTGAAATCTTTCCACCATATAATTTCATTTCTATTTTCTTTTCTTCTAATATTAATGTATATACTTTAGCTTTAAAATTAGAATCCTTTGTTATATGAAGTGTAACATCAACATTATTTATAGCTAGGCGATCATCTTGGTCTGATACATTTATACAAAATATAGAATATAAATTTTTGAAATCTTCTAAACTTAATTGCGGCTCAACTTTGAAGTCGTGGCATGTTTCAATATAATTCAGGTACGGGAATATGTTTTCATTATTTTCAATATTAAATTCCATTCGATTTATTGGATAATATGAACTATTCAATTGGACCTGGATGGTTTTTAAATTATCACCCCCAATCTTTTGAATAAACAAGTTGTTGTTCTTTTGGAAAGATGAATCTACTTCTTTAAATCCAATTAAGATGTATCTTGGTCGGTATGCTAAATTTGCTACCTTTATAGAATAAGTTGAGCCTTCTGTCATACTGAATTCACTACAGATTCTATTTAAATAATTTACATTTATAGATTTATTAGAATTTAATCTTTCAAGGAATTTGATTTCAGAATGTGGATTTAATGTCCATTCGGGTATATGGAGTTCAAGTGTTGATAATTTTAATTTTGCTTTTGTATCCTTGTCTCCATAGAACAATCTTTTATCACCATCTAGTCTATTACAGATGAGTTCTATAAAAACATTATGGAGCACCCGGTTATAGTTTTGAAGGAATCCAAACAAGTGTTTTAATTCAAAATAACCTTCAAATTTTTTCAACTTATAAAGTTCAGCTCTTTTATAATAACCATGGTTTATATCTAAACCATCTTTATCTAAATCTCCTTTATTAACATCAGGAATCCAACCTGTTAATTCACCATATTCATTTTTATAATCACAACCAGTCAAAATAAAATTTAACATTGTAGAATATACTCCTGGATGTAAAACAGTTTCAATTTCAGACGATCCTAGTTTTAATCTCATGTTGGAGAATAAATTTGGAAAGAAATTATTTTCTAGGGTTATATCTTTGTTTGCTTCAATTTCTAATTCTACTTTATAATATAATTTGGCATTGCAAATATCTATTGGGTTTGATGTTTGAAGAGATTGAAAAACTATATCACCCCTACGATTTAAGTTTGCTATAGATCCTGAAGTTGGAGAGATTTTTAAAATATCATTTTTCTTGATTTCATGAGTAAATTCTTTATTATAATCAAGATTTAATTTATTTTTTTCTTGAATTTTAAGATTTATATTATTCATTTTTTATAATAAAATTTTAAAAAAATGACAAAAATCCGAACTCTGATAGCGCAGTGAGCTAGACTGGCACAGTGGTTCAAATGGATAGCGGTTCAAATCACTTCTGAGGTTAGTTTTTTTTTCAACATAAAATAATATTAAAAATTTGAAAATAATATTGAAAATGGTGTGGGTATCTTAGATTTATATTTTATTTTATTTATTTTTATTTTATTTTATTTATTTTATTAATTAATTATTTTTTAAACATAAATATGAAAAAAAAAATATTGAAACGGGTGATGGTGGCGAACCGGTAATTATCGCCACCAGTCTTTCGAACACCCCCGGATCGATTCTATAATGTGCACATTTATTTCTTGGTTGTTTTCGGACCTCTTTCGGATTCGCTTTCGAATTCATTTGTACTTTCGAGCAGCACACTTAAAACGCCGATGAAATCGACTTCGTGAGCGAGAAGCGAATAATAAGGTGTGCTGCTATTATCGAATTGATTCTGATGTGTGAGTCTGGCCAGCTTGTATATTGGAAGAGATTTGATAAACGAAAGAGGTTGAAATAAAAAAAAATGATCCGGATCAAAAAAAACTGTTGAGAGGACAGTGAAAAAAAAAATATCACTGTCCTCTCAGAGCAGTTTTACTATTTTCATAAATTTTTTTATTTTTTTATAAGTCAAATTAGTCAATTAGCAACTTGTGCAACTAGTGTGTTTATATCCCTAACCAAAATAGCCCTCTAACTTTTTCATAATACCATTTTCTTTTCTATTCTCTTTATGTTTTTAGTTTGAAGCTTTTGAGTTTGAGGCTTTAAAGATTAAAACAGTTAGAGTTATTAAGGGTGGTTGTTTTCAAAATATAGGGTTAAAATGTTATAAAAGTATAGGTTTTAGGTTGTTTTTCTAATAGCTTAAGTGATTTGGAGGTATGTTTTTGTTGGGGGGGGCTGTTTTGGTTGGGTATATAAAAACACTACTTATATATATATATATATATATATAGAATTATATAGAATTATTTATTATTTCTTTAATTATATAAATAATAATGGAATTGTTATTAAATGAATATGATATATTGAATAAGATGATTAATTAATTTATATTTAATTAATCAAATAAATCATGGATAACTATCAATAGGATTTGGTATTAAAAATGTTTTAATCTTTGTTTAAATTAATTCATAAGCTTTATTACAATTATTATTGATATTCTTGTTTCAAGCTTAATGTCGAATTAAAACAATGAGATTTCACATAATATTTTAATGGATAAATGTCTGTCAATATCGTCTTCATCAATTATTATTTCATTTTCTTTCAAAAAATGAATTTTTCCTAGTTCATTTACAAAAAAAAATCTGGATTAATTGGAAATTATAACAAAAGAATAATTTGTACTATCAATATTCAGAGAAAAAGAATTTCATATATCTTTATTTTTTTCAGACTATAAATTAATGTCTTCCAAAGTGTAAAATACGTTTATGCGGAATAGTTTAGTGTAGAATAGGTTATGCGGGTACTCTACGAACTGTAACCTTTCTATTCTCAAGGAGAATCTTTCCTAGGTGCAAAACTTTATGAAAAGTAAACTGTAATATCTTAAAATAAAAAAGATGTAAATTGATGTAAACTAAAGTTTCTAAAGCACTACTATATATTGTTGGAGTTCGTAGAAAATAAGCTCAAAATAAATTGGAATAGGCAAAACATTAAATCTGCAAATCAAAATAATACGAAAACCTATAAAGTCCAAAATTAATTAAAAATTTGAAAAAAATCAAAATGACGTATTTGGGGGGAAATTGGTATGTACGGGTAGCAAACGTTGAGACTAACACATATATACTAATATAAAACCGATAAGGGGTCCCCAGAAAATGATATTCAAAAGATATAAATTAATTAAAAATAAATGAATAATCTATTAGATATGTATGAGGATTCTTGTGCGTCCAATTTAAATTTTATGAAGTTAAAAATCATTACTAAATCTGAATAAAGCGGTCTCCCTTAGGGTCACCTGCTTTTGATTTTAATATAAAGTGTAGAACTAATAATTGTTATTGAGAACTTTGTGTCAAAATTTGTTGGTATTTAATAAAGTGTTTTTGTGTTGGGTTTTATCTTGATAATTGAGCCAAAGAGAATAGGAGTCAGAATCAGTACCGATTTTAACAGTAATAACCCATCTATATCATTTTTTTTTGTTTTCTATTTTAAACTAACTTTTGGCACTGCCTTATTTACTTATTTGTTAACACTTGTCGAGGAGCCAAATTGTTTTAAATGAACAAATTTAAAAAGCCATAAATTATAACAAGGGATAATAATAATAATTATTATTATTATTATTGAATAAATAGTTAAACATACATGGCAATGATTTAATTATAAAATGACGCCAATCAAACATTCTTTTCACGATATATTTCGACAGTTTTTCTGTCATCATCAGGTGGGATATAATAACTATAAAAACTAAGGATTTTAAACAAATTTATTAATTATATACAAAAAAAATTTTTTTATTTAATAAAATCATTTAATTATTTTTAAAAATTATAATTAAATTAATATATTATTTTTAAAATTTTAGCATTCAGAATTTAATTTAATAATTTAAAAAATTTTATTAATTATTTAATTTAACACAACAATCATTACATACAATATACAAAAAAAAATATTTAAAAACATTTAAAATACAAGTATTTACTACATTCTGCACATTATTTTTCGGATTCAATGACTTTATCAACAACGCCTTATCAACAAGTTCCCAATAATTATCAAAATTTTTTAATAAAATTTTAAAATCAGACGTGCGTATTTTAATCTTACAGCCCTTATTGTGCTCACTTATATGGGACAAAGCCTTCGGTCTCAATGTTCTCGAGCTCGAATACAGAGATGACGGGAAATCTCTCTAATGTATGTGGCATTACACCCATTGCAGGCAAACTGATAAACGAGATCGGAACACAATTCAACCTTATTAATAAACATATTGCGTACTTTCCATGAAGTTGACACTATCATATAGTTTAAATTCCCTAACTGCTCTTTTATCTTCACTTTATAATCCTTAAAACTTTCTGAGTACGACAGTACTAACAAAAATTTAGGCTCATCATCCTTGCTCACACTATTTAATTTATTTAACTCATCAGATTCACACACCTCAACAACATCACACCCAGATTTCCCCAAACGTTATTATTATTATTATTATTATTATTATTATTATTATTATCATTATTATTATTATTATTATTATTATTATTATTATTATTATTATTATTATTATTATTATTATTATTATTATTATTATTATTGTAAGGAGTTAGTAAATCTCTATATAAAATTATTATGGTTAAATGGTAGAAGTGAGATCAGTTAGTAGAAATAATTATTTCTATTAAATTTGTATATTTAAATTCTATATTAAATTATATCATATTATATTAAATTATATTAAATTAAATCAATTAAATGTATGATCAGTAATTACATTAATATTAATAATTATCACGCCTCGGTGTTTAAATATTCTAGTAAACGGCACAATTTTGAAGTTGTTATAAAAATAAATGCTTGAAGAAGACTTGAATTTAATTGCGTCTAACATGGCGACCACGACCACGGATTTATTGATAAGCAGACTATTACCTGAGAAATTTCACAAAGGCGATGATTTAGAAAATTTTATCAAGGATTGTCAAAGGTTTTTAGGCGCGACAAAAACAACAATTAGGATGCAATTAATATTAACTACAACATTACTTGACAGATCGCTAATGGAAGATTATGAAGCAGCCGAAGGAAAAACTATGGAAGAGAAACTTCGAAATGCATTTTCAAAACAGACATCATTAATGGATGATCTAAAAGAAGCTTTGAGTTGTGAACAAGGATCAGATTCAGCCGAAACTTTTATAGAGAAAATTAAAAAGATGACAAAGAAATTAATAGCGCACAAATGGGATGAAGAAGAAATTGAAAAATGCCTGCTTACAAACTGTGTAAGAGATCGAGAAGTTAAAAAAGAGATCGAGATGAAAGATTTGAAAACATCAGAAGAAATAAAAGCGACAATAAAGAAATTAGAAAAGGTAAACAAAATTATGGGCCATATTAATGTTGTGAAAACTTCACCGGTTGTTCAAAACTACAGAAGCTACAGAGATGTTGCTCAAAGAGGAATGGTAAACGGAAATAATACTTTCAAGCAGCGAAACTTCAGTAACCGACAATTGGAATGCTGGACATGCAAGAAAACTGGTCATGTTAGTCGAGAATGCCAAATGAAAAAGAAAATGACGTGTTTTGCATGCGGAGTTGAAGGCCACGTACGGCTAGAATGTTCAACGATTCAATGCCAGAGATGTCACTTACGTGGACATAAGGAGATTGACTGCTATACAAATTTGGAAAGAAGGAAGTTTCAAACTAATTCAAACATGAGAAACAATAATTATTATGCCCATCGAACCACAAGCTATCAACAAAAGATTAACAATTCAGGAAGAACAATTGCAGCAATTGAACCTAATGATGAGACGATGCCACTTGAGTATTCAGATGATGCAGAAGACAAATATGAGGATATTCAGCACCCAAAAGTACATGCTTCGACACGGATCGGAGCAATATACTAGGTAATTTTGATATTGATGTAAATATTGGTCATAATAATTTTAATAATGTAAATAATCCTTATATATATAATAATGTAGAACCTTTATGTAATAATATTTGTAATTTTAAAAAGTTTCCTTTAAATAATTTTAAATGTTATAATTATTTTAATGCTGATCGATCTTTAATAAATAATAATAATAATCCTAAGAATCAAGAAGAGTATAATGAAATTGAAGAAGCAGAATATAATAATAAAATAGTAAATGAAAAAGTTTATAAATTTATTAAAAAGGCAGAAGATAAATTAGAGAGAAAGGAAATTGGGTGGATTAATGAAATATCAGAGGAGCAAAATATTTTCACTAAAGATGAATGGAAACGACCGAAATTGAGTTATGACAAAATGCAAGGTAGACCGAGTACAACTCTTGAAATTCAGGGCTATAGAATGAAATGCTTACTAGATACAGGAGCAAGAGTAAATGTAATGGCAGAAGCAGTTGTGGAAAAATTAGTGAATGTGAAAATCATAAAAACAGATGAGATGTTAAGATGTGCAAATGATAGTAAATTAGAGACAATCGGAAAAATATATATTGATGTTAGAATTGGTAATATGGAAAGAAAAATAACATTTATAATAGTTAAAAATATTGTTCCAGATATAATACGCGGAGTGGAATTGCAGAAAGAGTTTGGAATTGAATTAAACTACATCAAGCAAAATGAAGAAGGATATAATGAATTTGTGTGTGAAATAGAAGCTAGATTTGGGGAAAAGATTACAGATAACGAGAGATGTCAAAAAGCAATAGAAATTCTAAGATTAAACGAAAATAAAAGACTGTTAGAGATTGTTAAAAACAATAAAAGTGTTTTTATGGCTAAGAACTGGGATATCGGATGTACTGATTTAATTGCACATAAAATCATCACAAAAGAAGGGCCAATTATGATAAAACCCAGAAGTCAACCCATCAATTTAGAGGAGAAAATAAATGCTGCTATAAAAAATTTAGAAAATAATGATATCATAAGAAGATGTAATTCATCTTGGAATACGCCGTTAGTATGCGTGTGGAAAAAAGACAAAAAAGATATAAGACTTTGTTTAGATTTTAGACAGCTTAATAAGATTACTGAAAGACAAGTTTTTCCTATGCCGAATGTAGAAGAAATTCTAGATACATTACATGGATCTAAGTACTTTAGTTCTATAGACTTTGGGAACGCTTATTATCAGGTGAAATTGGACAGAATCGCAAGAAAAGACAGCATTTTCTACTAAAGAAGGGCAATTTTGTTTTAATAGAATGCCTTTTGACATTGCGGCGGCACCGGGTACATTCCAAGAATTAATGACAAAAATATTGAAAGATATATGGAAAGAAGGAGTTATGGTGTATTTAGACGATATTTTAATTTTTACAAGAACAATTGAAGAACATTACAATGTGTTTGGAAAGGTTCTAGAGAAAATACGGGAAGCTAAATTGAGAATCAACCCAGAAAAATGTCAGTTATTAAAGAGCGAAGTAAAGCTTTTAGGGCACATCATTAACAGTCAAGGGATTCGGACAGATCAAAGTAAAATTGAGGCTATTAAATCATTTCAGAGGCCTAAATGTATAAAGAATTTGAGAAGCTTTTTAGGTATATGTAATTATTATCGGAGATTTATTAAGGAATATGCAACAAAATCAAGAGAGCTAGAAAGCATATGTGGAAGCAATAGTGAAAAAATAATCTGGACTGAGGAATGTGAGAAAGCTTTCGAAGAAATGAAAATGGCGTTGACTACAGCGCCAATTCTCGTATTTCCAGATTTCAAGAAAGAATTCATATTAGATACAGACGCAAGCTTTGATACAATTGGAGCTGTATTATCACAAAGAGATGAAATGGGGCATGAACACGTTATTGCATATGGATCCCATGCAATGAGTAGCCATGAAAGAGGATATTGTATAACACGAAAAGAGCTTTTGGCTATATATTATTTCTGTCGCCATTTCAACCATTATTTATACGGTAAACGGTTTGTTTTGCGCACTGATCATAAAGCAATAACTTTTATGTTAACGACAAAGAAGCCGATAACAGCACAGTTCCAAATGTGGATAAATTACTTGAGCAGTTTAGACATAAAAATGGAGTTCAGAAAAGGTACGGCGCATACGAATGCAGATATGCTGTCCAGAAATACATGCGGCAAATGTGTACAATGTTTGATGGACCATGATAACCCCAAATCAGGGCGATTAAAAACTAGATTGTTAACATTGATGACCGAAAATAATGGAAATGAATGGCAAAGAGATAATGCAGAAATACAAGATATAAAAAATCAAATAAATGAAACGAAAAATAATAAATATATGTTAAAAGGAAATATTATCTATACCAATCAAAACAAAATATGGATACCAGAAACAAAGAGACAAGAAATGATTAAGGAAACACATTTATTATTATGCCACGCAGGAGTAGAAAAAGTTATGACATATATTAGGAACAATTTTGATATGGAAGATTTGCTAAATGAAGTAAAAGAGACTATTTCAATATGTGAAGCATGCCAGAAAAACAAAGTTTTAACTACAAAGTCAAAAGAAAAAACCCAAGTAATTCAAGCTTCAGAACCTATGGAGAAAGTATACATGGATATTTGCGGTCCATTAAAAGAAACCTTCAGAGGAGAAAAATATATTTGTGCAATAATCGATCATTACAGTAAATACATATCTCTAACTCCTATTAGAAAGCAAGATGAAAATACTTGTTAAATAATTGGATATTGAAATTTGGAGCCCCTAAGGAACTACATGTTGATTGTGGAAAAAATTTCGAAGCAAATAGCATTAAAGAACTAGCAAAGGCAGCAGGAATTGAGTTGATATTTTCGAGTCCGTATCATCATAATACTAATGGTGTAATTGAAAGACAATTTCGTACTATAAGAGACTATATTAACGCGTCACTCATAGAAGGAGTTAAAAAAAAGCTGGGCAGAATTAATACCTGATATAGAATACGTTTTAAATGCGACAGCTCAAAAAACTACTGGAGTGAGTCCAGCAGAAATTATATTTGGAAGAAAGATTAATAGATCGCAATGGCATAGTAATAATGAAGTGGATAGAAATGAAATCATGCGGAAATTAGAGGCTAAAAGACAGCAAGCGAAAGAAATTGGCACAACTAGGAACTTAGAAGTGGGGGACAAAGTATTGGTGAAACAAGAAATTAGAAACAAAGATCACGAGAGATATGAAGGACCATACACAGTAATAAAACGAAATCATGAAAGAAGTTATTTATTAACAGACGAAAACGGGAGAAAAATAACGAGGAATATAGAAAAGTTAAAGCATTTTAAAGAAGGGGGGATGTAAGGAATTAGTAAATCTCTATATAAAATTATTATGGTTAAATGGTAGAAGTGAGATCAGTTAGTAGAAATAATTATTTCTATTAAATTTGTATATTTAAATTCTATATTAAATTATATCATATTATATTAAATTATATTAAATTAAATCAATTAAATGTATGATCAGTAATTACATTAATATTAATAATTATCACGCCTCGGTGTTTAAATATTCTAGTAAACAGCACAATTTTGAAGTTGTTATAAAAATAAATGCTTGAAGAAGACTTGAATTTAATTGCGTCTAACAATTATTATTATTATTATTATTATTATTATTATTATTATTATTATTATTATTATTATTATAAAACTGTCTTATTCTGTATAACTAGTTTAAAAGCAATAAAGAAACATTTATTTTTAAAATCAGCACAAGAATTAAATTTAGAAAATCTTTCATTTTATTTTACATTTAAATTAATTAATTATTAAATTTTGCTTTTTAAGAACAAAATTCTCATCCCAAATTTTACACATCAACATAAAATAATTTAAAACTCATTTACAATTTATCATTCTTTTTTTGGAATATGTTGCGAAATTATCTAGTGAATTCACTTGAAAAAGGCAGTGCCGAAAATTCGTGAGTATCAACAAACATTACTGATATTACAAATATTACTAATTTATAGTCTTCAAACTCTCTTTTTAATTCAATGGATAAAATAATCAGTGGTTAAATTGGAAGAAGTAAAAGTTCTTATAATATATATAGAACACAACAATATTTATAATAATTTCTTTAGAATAATAATAAAGTATAGATTAATATTTAGTAAATAAATTTTAAAATAATTTAACCATTTGTATTGCGTGAAAAATTGTCACTTGAAAATTGTATATTTTTACTTCGCGAAAATCGGTAGAAAACAGCTTTGAGATATAAACTCTGTGTATTTAAACATATTGGTTTTATATTTATGTTAATTTGGGAAAAACGAAATAAAATAAATATTTAAATGGAATTGTGAAATTGTGTCCAATCAAACAAAATAATTTCCAGTAATTTTTTTTTAATATATTTTTTGAAATAATTTTTATCATTATAATATACAATCAGAAAAAACATTGGAATTTTTACGTGTTTAAATTAATTAATATATTTTGAAAATTAAATTGTTTATTATATTTATTTGTTTATTTTTCTATTGAGTTATTATTTTAGTTCTTTATTATTATATATTATAAATACTAGTTCCGAGGGAATTCACAATAGAATGTAAAAATTGTTAAGAGCTCTTAAAAAGATGTAAGACAATAATATGCATTTATACATTATTCTATTCATTAGCCCCTGGGTAACTATTTTTATTATGATAGAATATAAAAAATACAATTGTCAAAGCATTGTTATTTACACAAAAACCATACTAAATAAGTTTTTTTGGAGGATAACAATAAATAAACAATAGACAAGCACTTGATAAAAATTGTCCGGAAAATTCGTGTTAAAATTTAAATAAAGATTTAAAAGAAAATAGATAAAGTTTGTTTTTAAAA
>CAUHTR010007923.1:0-10309 GCA_959609185.1 Schmidtea polychroa
AAAAAGATCATTACTCAAATATCTAGGAAATTTTTTTAGGACTCGTTTTTTTTAAAATTATTCATATAACATATAATTTTCTAATAACTCCACCTTAAAAAATTTTGGAACCCCTAAATTTAAAAATTGGATGATGATTTTTTACACGTAATTTTTTTTCAATCTGTTGAACTCAGGACAGTTACACTGAAATCAGACGTTAATTTCTAATCGTTTGTATAATAATTTTTTAAAAAAATGTATACTTATCATTTAAATTATAATAATATAATAAGGTTTTACCTTCATATAAATATAAAGCGAAATCGAGTTAAATTTGATGGTTTATCTTTATCAGATAAAACCTTTAATTATGATATATAAAATATTGTATATAAGTTATATTTTGTTCTGGGTGTTCAATAATTATCGGTGCTTTTAATGATTAATATTTCTCTTCAAATTTTAGGTCATTTTACTAGTTTTGGGGTAATTTAGTTGAATTATCAAATTTCACTATATAATATTTCATTTTATTTGAACATAAATTTTAAACATAAATTTATATTGTTTCTATTTTTTGGTAAAATTATAATATAAAAAATATTTTCTTTAAACATTACTTAATTTATATTTTTTCTCTATTTTCTTTAGATTTTTATCTATTGGGTTTATTATATTTTCCCAGAATAAGCTATTTGGTCGATAGGAAGATTTCTTCGGCTTCCCACCAACTCACCTTAATATTACCCAATTAATTAGTAATGATTTTCTCGGAAACAGGTATTAGTGTTTCGAAAAAATAATTAGTCAAACACAATAATTACATTATATATAGTTTCGCATCTTAAATAATATACTGTTGTCTAATTATTTTAGTTGAATTATTTAGACAAAATTGACTATTTTATAATTTTGTCTTTTCCTTTTATTATAGTTACTTCTTAATAGTAAATGAGCGGATTATTGAACTTTTTAGTCTTTAAGATAACTACTATTATACCCCAAACTCCATTTTGTCTAGTACCGGATATTTACAGTGGTTACACTAATAATTTTATTGGTCAATAAAAATAATAACTAACGATATTATTAACGCTATCTTGTCCTGAATTATTTTGCTATGCGCTTTTTTGTTATAGGACCTTATGTATTGTGTTGGTTGTAGTAATTAGGTTTCTCTCCAGGTATTTCGGCAAACTTTAAAATATTTTTAAATTCCGGAGTATATCATTTGTCCTGTGGAAAATCCAGGATATTTACAAAATGTTATCCTTTATTTTATTTTAGAACTCAAAACATCTTAATAGCATTATCATTGATTTGTAATTATCATTTTCGAGTTTTCTTATTTTCATCTTTTTTAGTATTGAACTACTAAAAATATCTTTAATTTAACTAGAATAAAAATATATTTTAAGCCATTATTGAGTTTTTAATAATATAAAATTTTCAGTTATAACATAACTCTGATCATAGACTTAATTTATTACTACCCGGAAATCCAGAGATTAAATAAAATTTTAGTTCTTTAAACCCAGAATAAGCAAGAATCCAAAATAAAAACCGTGATGATTTTAGAAGATGCTTGCTCCAATAGTGTGAAATTGTTTATTTTAAATATTTCAATCTTGAAATGTAAATTTTTAAATTAATTATTTAAACATTTTTTAAAGTTTAAAGTGACACTCTTTTATAGGATTCTTCTTAACCTCTAACATCTAATAATACATTATCATTGAAATTTACTGACCATATTGAAATTCAATAGTTTTAGATTATAATATAAAGCTATCAATATAAATCTCAGGAAAAAAATCAGGAATAAATACAAAGTATAATTATATAAATTTCCCAATATATCATTATTTTCAATTTTCTCTTTGAAAATGAATCTAAAGCAATGTTTATTTCAATAGTTTCAGTTGCAGATGAATTTCCGAGTAAATAATAACACTCATTTTTACTAATAATTTATATTATCAAATATTAAATTTTCACCGTTTTGATTGTTTTTTTTTCCCGATTTATCCTAGTTTTTGAAATCAGCAATCTAAAATTATGATAATAAAATTAGTTTAAAATTTCTTTTAATTAAATTTCAAATTAAAAAAAGTATGTGAAAATAAATTGATTTTTTTATAAATAATTAATAAATTTACAACAACCGACACATGATTTTGTATTTAATTATATATTGTTTTTGTTTTCTCTTGTATAAACATTTAAATAATAAAATTTGCTTACCTTAATTGAATTTGGTAATAAAATTGTAATTTATTTTTACATATTTTATTCTAAGCTTATTTTTCATTAACACTGAATATATTTAGAAAAATGTTTTTCGAAGCCAACAGTAACTCATTATTGATATAATAAATATTTGAATGGGTTTGTGTAAGCATTATAAAATGTAAAATTTTGTCCATAAGATCCATTTATATTTTTAAATTTTAAAGTTGAATTTAAATGAATTTCATGAACTTTATTTTAAAAATTTCGGTTAGTATTATATAAGTTCTCAAGTTTTTATAAGAAACAATAGATTTTAATGAAAACCTAACTTTTTTTCTATAAGGACATGATTTTAGGGTAATTGATTTCTTTGGATAATTTTTTTATTTGATCCCATATAAAAATTTCTTAAGATTTTTCGATTTAAGGGAAATGCTATCATATTTTATGTGATTGAGTTTAGATTTGCATAATTCAATATAGAATTTAACTATTTTAATAATTGAACTGAAATTATTGAACCATTTCAAAATCAAATTTTAAAGAGAAAAAATGGATAACGACAAAACTCATTTAAGGCGTTTAATAAGTTATGAATTTTAACAGGGAAAATTTACAGGGTAAGTCTTCTAAAATTTTCTTAAAACACTTGTAGTGTTCTATTCAGTTTTTACTTACTTTTAAAGTTATGAGTACTTTTTAAATTTCAATACAAACCAATAATTTATCTTTTTTTTAATTTTGGTAATTCCTATCTGACAATCAGAGCTGTTCAGAAATATTGCAATTTAAATACAAAAATTTTTTTACTTTAATAAAAAATAGAATTACTAAAACATTTTGATATAAATAAATGCTGTAAAGAAATTGTCGAAATATAATCATTAAATACTTCAGTAAAATCATTATAAAATCACTAGTTATTTATATTAAAAGATCTGTTAGAAATTATATAATAATAATATAATAATAATTATTATAATAATTAATTATAATAATATAATAATAATTATATAATTATATAATAATAATAATAATAATAATAATAATAATAATAATAATAATAATAATAATAATAATAATATAATAATAATAATAATAATAATAATAATAATAATAATAATAATAATAATAATACTAATAATAATAATAATAATAATAATAATAATAATAATAATAATAATAATAATAATAATAATAATAATAATAATAATAATAATAATAATAATAATAATAATAATAATAATAAAATAATAATAATAATAATAATAATAATAATAATAATAATAATAATAATAATAATAATAATAATAATAATAATAATAATAATAATAATAATAATAATAATAATAATAATAATAATGTGATTTTTAATATCATAGATCATAATATCATAACGGTAAAGTTATTTCAGGATCTTAGATTAAAAAGTGTCAAAGATGCCATAACATTGGGTTCAGAATTTTCGTTATAAAATTATTTTTAAAAATTTAGTTAGTAAAAGTTCTCCTATATCTCTAGTAATTTTGTCATAATATCAAAATGATAACAAATTGTGAAATGTCGTTCTGCAAATTAAAATTAATTAAGAATTATTAAGAGTCTCTGATAGTAATCATTTTATTAATGTTTATTATTAGATTTATTAATAAAGTTTTTAATTGTTGCTATACTTGATTATTTCATCAATTGACGTGTTACAACTTCTTATTTGGATTCACAATGTTGATCAAATAAAATAGTTTTTAAACAATTTTTACTACCCAGTTAGATAAAATGCCTTATATATAAAAATCAGAATAATGATATTAAAAGTAAAATGTATAAAATTTACTAAGTTTGCAAACATGAAAGTTACACGATTTTTTAAAATGAGGGTTTCCTTAAAAAATTAAAAATTTTGTTTATTAGAGTTTGTCAAATCCTACAAAAGACCACATGTTTAAAAAATTTGCTTTTATTGCTCTTGTTAAATTCCAAATTTTCATTAATTAATCCTCCTTTCACACTTGTTTGATGTGATAATTTTTAGAAAATTTTATTTAAAAATATCAATTTGTCAAATTACTGCATATCCAATGAAATTCATCGAAAGTTATTTATTTGTTTTAACTAAGTGAAGTGTTTTTGGTAAATTTTCATTGCATATTTCTAGATATACATGCTCAGCATCTCGTAGAGTTTTAATCAATCCACGAGTTCGTCTTTGTACAAAAAGACAAGACTACATTTTAGTAGTTTCAACTAAAATTAGATTTATAATTTACCTAATGCATTTGATGTATTTCAATTTAATAGAAATTTATTGTAAAAATCTATTATTTTTGAAGTATTTGCAGTTTATAAATATTTTATTTGATTTAATGCATATTAAATAATAAAATAAAAATATTTATTAAATAAACATTGTGATGTAATTGTATTGAAATAAAGAATCGAAGATCAAGGAAGTAATAAAATATTTTTTTAGTAATTTAAGTCTAAGAATTTAAAATTAATTAAAATAAATTTTACTAGATTCTGTAAAAAAACCATCGGAAATGAAATTACGAATTTGCTTATTGGAATGAAATACAAACATTAATTATCATTAATTAATATTTTTGCAAAAAATATGCTTTGGATAGTATAAGTATAAATAAATAAATAAAATTATCTTTAAATTTATTTATAAGCCAGTCATTCTTATGATTATTACTCAAAAATATAAATTCATTTTCATTCTGGTTATTAAAATTATTATATAAAAATAATATATCAAATTGTTGATTGGAGAAAAAATGAATATTTGCACTAAAATTATGAAACAAAAACAATCAGACAAACATTTATTACATTGAATATTTGAGGTCCTCGAAATTTTATCATTGCTTACATGTGATTTATCGTTCCTAGCATATCCCCTCTACTTTGAGCTTTGGCATTTCTCAAAATCCCCTGGTGTTCATCATAGTTATTATTGAAATTGATCTTATGTTTTTTGAAATTCGTTTTTTATCCGATTTTTATTTTCAAAAGTATCTCTTTACATTAATGTTGTATCGATCATTTTTTTAAATTGAAATATACCAATTATTTTCAACAACTCCCACTTATATCTTTGATTTATCTTCATCCATTTAATTCATCTATTTCTTCATTATTGAGGCAATGTTTAAAAA
This sequence comes from Schmidtea polychroa, assembly GCA_959609185.1. NCBI lineage: Eukaryota > Metazoa > Platyhelminthes > Tricladida > Dugesiidae > Schmidtea > Schmidtea polychroa. Next base: position 5,376 of record CAUHTR010007923.1, read on the forward strand.
AATAATGTTAACTTTGACATTGTTAGTTTGTGCTTTAAAATCTTCTGAACCAATTTTTCGATCTTGTTGATGTATGTTTCTGCAATATTTGGTCTTTCGATAATTGATTGAATTCCCCATATCATTAACTAAATATTGATTTTTTTCTCAAATTCGATCTTAGCATTTTCAAATAGTCTTTTTCACCTGGAATTTTGTCATATTTGTTGCGATAATTTTCACTCAAACATTCTCAGACAATTACTTTTCGTTGGCTGTTGTCCAATTGAATTATAGAGAAATAAGATTCAATCTTGATAAATTCATCCATATCATATTCAGTTGATTATGTCTTCGGCTGTAAGGAGATTCGCAGTAATTCTTGGGTTGAAAGCTTGACACCATGTAATGAGGTTAAATAACAATACGTATAAAGATAAATTAATGAAAGGCAAACAATATATTTCCTACATGTCTGTTTACAACACATGTATCTTTATGTATCATTGGGATAAATAATAAACAATGAAATAATCTGAGAATCCAGGCAATAAAGATAATCAATCAAACATGAAGGCATTCATTTACATTAATTATATGGGTAAAATATAGGGTAAATAGGGGTAACTAATAACATAACATAATTTAGGGGAAATGGAGATCAAATATCCCAATACAATTACACCACAGTGTATAATAATTATAGGCAAGTATATTTTAGATTTTGCTTCGATATGCTCAAACATTCATTTTAACAGTTATTATTCTACTATAATTACATCAGACGTATGTTTAATTCATTTGTTTTAAATGAGTTAGGAAACAGCGTAGGAAAGGACTAATTGATATTCCTATCATTATTGTATGGATAAAATATTTATTTATCAAGATCAATATGTCTGTATAATTATTTATATTTTTGTGGAATTTATAGTTAATACCACTATAAAATTTATTCATTTTTATAAATTAAGCTAGACTCATTATAGTCTTCTTGGAAAATAAATTTATATATATTTAGTAATATTTTAATTGTTTTAATGATGTGTATAAATATTTCCGATTGCTATTTTCAATAAATTTAACACTAAAAATACTCTCTTATCTGTGATTTACATTTATAACTTACTTATTTTATTTTCCTTCAATTTATCACGGAAATCCCTAGTATTACAGGAGTTATCAAATGAAACATCAAAACATAATTCAAAATTAGAAATATAATTATTTAATCAGTAACTGACGAGATAAATTCAAAATTAGAAAAATCTTCCACTGCTAAAAAATGTGAGCAAAGAACAACTTTTCGGAAAAATTTTATCACTGAATAAATTGGGAAATCAAGTTCTTTAATCTTTCCACATCCACACCGATACATAGAAAATAATTGTTTGAATAAAATCGTTTATTGTTCTACAACCTTTCTACTCAATGTGGTTTTGCATCGCATATTTTAATTGGTTTTTGTAATTCTATACCAAGTTGAGCAATTATTTTTGCGTAAATTATTTTAATTTTGAAGCAATTCATGCCACTATTTTGAAAAATCTTAACTTTTCAGTTTTTCATTTCCTGGTTCTGTTGTATTTCCACAGAAAAATTTCTTTCGGTGAATGAATTTGACTTAATAATAATCTTTATCAAATATGAAACAGATCCGATTGGTTATATAGAATCAGGCTGGGAGTTTAGTTACTGTAACTCTCATCGCTGTAGGTGAGTTGTTACGATTCATCCGGTTGGTCTGTTTCTATTTTCAAGCTACTTATTTATTTCATTCTAATAACAATAATCACAGAATGACATGCAAAACTTTAAAATAAATATGGTATACTGATCTTTAAAACATGATAACATATATTTTCAAAATTCAAAAAGAATGAGTTATTTTAAAGAAATTTTAAAGATAAAAATATTTCTAGATTCGAATATGTTGTAGTAATTCATATTGTTCCGAAATATAATTAGTCAGTGGTATTTATGCCGTCTTTCTATCTTTTGCTAGTGACTCGTTTAATATATAATTGGATTTTCTTGGGCTAATTTATTTTATTTTTGCTGTGTATTTGTTTAACACAAAGATGATTGGATTTAAGTTTTCTATCGTTGTCAATGGGATTTTATTTTTAGGAATAATTGTATTAAATTTTATGACTTAGGCTTTTCTAGAATTCATTTGTCTATTCTCCGAATTTTACAGCATCTCAATTTCACGGGATCATTAATAATTTTTCTATTGTTTATCAAATTCATCGAATTAAGTTATAGAACTTTCTAAATTTACATAGAACTTTATAGAACTTATTAAATTTTCACATTTAGAAACCCAAAATGTCAATGCCTTAAAAACACGAATATAATTTTTGTTTGGAGACGAAATGGTAAGTAAAACATTAAGTACAAGCATAACATCAAGGAAAATTATAGAATGTTACTCAAATAAAAGTAGAAACTCAACGAATTGAGATAAATGGACGAAATTATTAAAAGAATATTCTTCTAGAGAATCGAGAAATGAAAACCCAAGATTTGTAATTTTTGTAATTGCAATTTAATATTAAAATTAATAAATCCAATTTACCTATAACCTCAGCTGATTTTTACCCAATAATTTTAGTTCTGTAGTTTGTCAAATTTTTACTTGGAAAATGATGTATAAATATTAAAAACAAGCAAAAATACCCCATTGTGTGTTCAAGGGTAAAAATGATTAATATTGTTTGAACAAATTTTAGTTTCATTGTCATTAACTTAATAGTGAATTCAAGAATTTCTATATTAATAATATTTGATCCTTTGTCAAAATAAAAATAAATGAATTTTAAAACAATTAAATGATAATTTAAGCCTTTTGCTGCGAATAATATTTTTAATATAAATGAAAAAATTTTCGATTATATGAAATTGAAAATGGGTATCTTATAGAAGAAATTTTCTTCATCTGTATTAACCGTTTGCGGACGGTAGGCCAGCAATGCTGGCCTTAAATGGCTAATACGATACGAATTCCGTCCGCAAACGGTTAAATATATTATTCGCAACAAAAGGCTTAAATTATCATTTAATTGTTTTAAAATTTAATTAATGCTGCTAACAAGTAATCATCACTTTATACCCTAAAAATAAATGAAATATCATCAAAAAGCAGATTAAATGTGACCAAAATATAAAGAATTTTTACTGATATTTGAAGTATTAATTAACGTTAATATTCTTTTTTATTTACAAAATTACAATACCTTATTTTACTTTTAACATTATTGTATTTTCATTTCGAAAATTTCTGTTACATAAGAGAAAAATAATTGATCAATAGCTAGGCTGTGCACAATAATATTGTTAAAATATTGCAATATATTTTTATTTCAATACAATATATTGCAATATATTTTTATTTCAATACAATATATTGCAATATATTTTTATTAAAATACAATATATTGCAATATATTTTTATTTCAATACAATATATTACAATATATTTTTATTTCAATACAATATATTGCAATATATTTTTATTACAATACAATATATTGCAATATATTTTTATTTCAATACAATATAATATAATATATTTTTTTCAATACTATGTTAATATGTAATTTATATTATTTATTATTTTCTTATTTTTTTAATATAATATATTGAAATATTTGTAAATAATTTGAATTTAAAGTTGATCAATACAGTAAAACACAATTTAAAAATAAAATGAAAAGATTGATTTTAACTTTATTAATATACAATTTATAATGTTTTTATTTTATTAAACTTTCAATAAAACAATAATTGAGATGGAAACTTTTGGTGTTCAATTTCTTTTAATAAATAAATATTTATTGTATATAATTATTTATTTTAAATGAATTAATATGGCTTCATTGTTCTATTAGTTCTATTAATTTAATACTTTCAAATGCAATTTAACTTATAAAAGAATTATCATTAGACTATAATGTAACATAATAGTAAGCAATACAATATATTGTTATTGTGGCCTAATACAATACAATATATTGTTATTGTGGTCTAATACAATTCAATATATTGTTATTGTAGCCCAATACAATACAATATATTGTTATTGCTCAGACAAGCAATATATTGTATTGTTAACAATATATTGCAATATATTGTCAGTACAATATATTGTTGCGCAGCCTTGATCAATAGTAATAAACCAATACCTAACTTTGTGTCAATAATTTGTTCTTCAAAATATGCCACGTAAACTGAAAAGACACAAATTGAAGCAACATTTTTAATATATTTTTCACGTGAAATGATATTTGGATCTCACCCACATTTTTATTTTAATTATTTCACAATATTATTTTTTCTATATTTCATTAAAATTACTGAGAATTATAAAATTATGCAAAATTACAAATAAAAACTCAACGCAATGTGCAACAATTTAAACACAAACTGTCAATTGAGTGTCAAAAAATATGCTACGCAAAGTGAGGCATTGGTGTAATGAAAACAAAATGAAATGCTAAAAGGAAATAAAAACAGATCAAAGGTGAACAAAAAATAATTCCTTATTATTAAAATATGAACTAAGTTATGTTTAAATTAATCATTATGTTCATATTTTACAACATTTGTCATAAAAAGATTAAATAAATCGGAGTTTGAATATAAATTGTTTTTACTAAAATATATATTATTACAATTATCTTTTAGAAGGATTTTCCTTCATCACTCAGGTAAGAAATATCATTGGCTGGATCATATCTCCATGGAAACGACGAGATTCAGTCCTTGAACAATTTGACTCGGATTTACGAAGAGACACTTTATCCAAATGCATGGCTGTCCACAATGACGGAACTGAACAAACATCATTTACAAATAAATTCTCCGAATTTATCGAGCCTCAATATTCTGATTTAGTAAATGCTACTGAAAAGATATTTGAAAATAATTTAACAGATACTCGATTTGACAAC
>CAUHTR010007923.1:10409-42480 GCA_959609185.1 Schmidtea polychroa
TTGACAACCAATACAAACATTCTTCTATGTTGAGCAATCCCAATCAAAGTTATGTTGTTGAGGAAGGAGACCAATTTCATTCTGGTTCTTTTCAGTCGAATGATCCAGAAATAAATCAAGCATCTTCTAAATTTAAAAAGCCTTTAAAGTCAAGTAAATAATTTTATTTATTTTAAAATATTTAAATTTTTGCTATTTTTTTAAAATTATTTAAACTAAAAATTCTATAAATACTTTAATATACATCAAACTGAGATTCAGTTCAATATTATAAAATAAAAAAAAAACTTGAAACAATATTTATTGGAATAGACAGAACGCGGAATTCATGTATGTTACTTTTCACTTTTAGAAAATATTACCGATAAATTTTTGTAATAAATAACTCATAAATTTTTTTATTTTTATCGGTTTTTCTCTCTAAGTTTTACCATTGGTATATTGACTGAATGGAATGAGTGAGAATTAGATAAACAATTGTAGTTTTGTAATCCAATTCGAACAATTTATTGTCTAAATGAATTTGGTAATAATAAAAGAAAGAATCCAGGAAAGAATATTAATGCTGAAACGGAATATATGGGGTTGTTGTGTCTCTAATTTAGTACCGAAAATTTATGGTGGAAAATGTTGTTCAACAAAGGAACATTGAATCCAAAAAAAAGTTTGAGAATCACAGATATAATCCATCTACTAGAATAAACTTCCCATAAAATTAGTTTGTATGCATTTTAATAGAAATTTGACAAATATTATTTCTAAATTGATAAAAATACAATCACTAATTTGTTAATTTGGAAATTCAAGTACTTTGATTTTGTTAGTGGCATTTATTTTCATGTAGCTAAATGAATCTAATTTTTGACTTTTTTATTTAATTTTTATATATTAGGTATGTAAAGTGTTGAGTGGAGTAAAAAGTAATTTCGTTTTTTGGCAATAGATGGCAAAAAGAGCGAGCTTTGCAATAATCGTCAGTTGTATTGTAAAATCTCCATGTTATTGAAAGATAGTTTCCGAGTGTGTGTTAAGAAAGCATTTGTTTAATTGCATTAAATAATTATTATTTTGTGTGGGTTTGAAAATAGAAAACAATAAACTGTATTTTCGATGTTTAATATATATCGTATATGGCGAAGGTATTGTGAATCAGAGTGTGTCAAAATTGGTTTTTCAAATTTCGTGTTAGAGATACCTCATGTGTAGATAATGATAATTCTGGAAGACCATCAGTGATCATCGAGACATTGATTGAAAACAATTCACGGTACAAGACAAGGGAAATTGCAGAGATAGTCAAAGTATTCTAAAAATAGTTGTGAACCATTTACAAGTTCTTGGTAACCCGAGTCGTTACGATATTTGGATATCTTACTGAAAAGAACTTAATGGACCGTGTGTATTTGTGATTTGCTTGATAACATGATAACAAGTGATGAAAAGTATTTTTTTATCTTAATGTAGAAGGCAAAAGGACATGGGGATAATGGAGTGAATCGTCACAGACAATACCAAAGAATAGTATTCACAGAAAAATACAATTTCTTCATTAAATTTATTTTAGTATTTTTACTTTTTACTCAACCCAAATATATTCTTTAAATATCCTTGTTTTCTATGTGGAACATTAAAGATAGCTCAAATAACTACGTTTTTAGAAATGAGCACAAAAATATGACATCAAGACACATGGAATATGAAGAATTAATGGTTATTAGTAAAGATATCGATGTTCTTTTATATTCACCAATTTTAGGTATCACCTTTTTTCAAGTGATTTTTCTCTTATTGTTATTATTTAAACAAACGTATCTGAGAAGTCTTTTAAAAATATTTTAAATAGCACATTTAAATTTGATCTAACCAATTTATAGAGAATTAAATTTCATCTATACTTTGTTACAGTGAAACTCAGCAAAAATATTTTTACTATATGAAAAATACAAAATTTACAACAAAAACGATGCATGACATAATCAATGATTAAAACAAAAATTTTTAACGAACCTTGACCTATTACACAGTATGACCTTCAAATGAGATTGACGATTCGTTACTTCAAAGAAATGAAAAAGTGCCGTTCCTCAAACATATGTGGGCTAGAAACTTCACTATATCCTACCACAAATTCAGCATCCAATTAAAATGTCAAACTCATTATAATTTTTAATATTTCAATACTTTTTGATAAAAATGTTCAAACATTGGGTATGTCATAGAATTAAGTTATAACGATGAAAGGTTTTAAAACAGGATCAATAAAACTTTCAGAAGCCTAAGTTACGGCCAATTGTTAAACTTGTTCTTGAATCAGAAATTATAGTAAAAGGAGTTTAGATTGTTTTCTAGAACGTTGTTATTGTTTTCTTGTTAACAGCATTGTTGGAAACTACAAAGATCTTGCCAAAGTAATGTTTTATATCTACCATGTTTTAGGTTATACTTCCTGCACTGTCATCGTAATTCCTCACGATCAATTTATTGTGCTATTACTAAAGAACATGAATGAGGTTTCATCAGAATATCAACTGAGAAACGATATAAGAGAAAATGGAATTAAGTATTGATGGGTGACTTCGTCATGGACTTGGTTTGTGAAGATAACGTACCAACATTCCCTTTATTGTGTTGTATGAACGGATTAATATTATCACAAAGTTGTCTTAACGTTTGATTTTAGTCGCAAATAATAAATAAATTTATAAATACCGTGATCAAGCATTCTATTTGCTCCAGCGTGTTTTCATTTATCAAATTGATAACATATATTAACCAAAACCTAAGGAAAGTATAGTAAATGTAAGCCTAACAGGCTGGTGTCACCCAAAAAAATTTACCCTATAGGAACTACATATAAGTATGTCAAGTATGTCACTGGAACAATTATATATGAAACAATGAAAGAAAAACATTTGAAAAATAGGATGTCCACTTCTATATGGCATTAGACATACGATTTTTAATCGCATCGGTTCTTCCAGTTTTGATGAACGTTTTTATTACGCTCCACACGGCTTCGTATTTTACTTCCAACTCATCTGAAATAATTGCATGCGACTTCCCTGTCTTGTATTTAGAAATGATTTTTTGTCGCGTTTCTAGAAATCTAGCAATATCTAGCAATTTATATCATTATTCTTTTTGACATTGCATGAAAATATTAATTTTTCGCTACACAAAGTTTAATATCAATAAAATTGTTTTTATTTGATAACATAGTTTTTTTATATGAGAAACTCAGTATTTCGAAATTATTTCACTTTAAATTCACAGTTTAAAATTCTATCAATCTTAGATATAGACGGTGAAATAGATGATAAAGAGGAAGATTGGCTAAAATTACCAAATCAAAACTGCAAAAAGCGTATGAGTATGAACACTAAGCACGAGTCATTTAATCGAGGTCTTGTTGTAAATACAGATGTTCAAGCATCAATTCATAGTAATGTTGCAGATAAATTCACTCAAGTATTTGAAATGGGTAGAAATCTATTTTATAGTTCTATTAGATGTTATCATTTGGATCTGAGGTGAATCCCGATAGAAAAATGCAATCCTTGAGAATGCATAAATGCACTCTGAAACATTATGGTTTAGTGAAAGCAGTTTGGGACTGGCTAATTTTGATATTAGTTATTTACACCGCTATCATCACTCCATACGTGGCCGCATTTTTACTAAATGACGAGAAAAAGAAGAGAAGCCGTGTTAGTATTTTATCGAATTTTGAAAATATCTAAAAAATTTAATATTTACAATTGTAATATTTTCTTTATAATTCAATATGGCTACTGTATTTTATTGAATATTTTCTCATACAATGTTTACATTTCGTGATTTTTGCTTCATTTAAATATTACTAAAATGATTTTTAGAGCTTTTCCCCACTGTATTGTCATATTTTTATAATAAATAATTAATGTGAACATTATCAGGATACAGTGAACTTCGATTATCATGACCACACCTATCTTTGTCATTCTGTTCAAGGTAAGTGAGGTCAACATTACAAGCTGGCGAAATTTCATAATCGCTAGGTATAAACGCCAACAATATTTATGGAGGTATTGTGGTTAAATCCCTTTAGACTAACATAGAAACAGTAGTAGGAAATCAATATTTATCCCACCTGAAAAAGAAGAATGTTGGACCACAAATAAAATTATTTTATTTTATAATAGATTTGAGCGTATTTATTGCTATTTATTTCTTATATGTATCATAAAAAGGCAATACAAAGATCGGAATAACTAAAACGAAACAAAAATATATATCTCTTTAGAAAATATATATCTCAAATTCTAAAAATTAAAATTCTATTTAAACTTCATATTGGCAAAATCTATACTTATGCTTTTTATTTTACTTCATTTCACTAGTTTTGTTTCAATACAGAAAATATTCAGTTCCAATCAACACCAAATACTGCAAGGAACAAGTACGATCAAGTACTCAGAGATTTAGTAGAATTTATGAATAGCAAGAGTTTTGATGTATATGTTGAATAGACTTATTGTCCAGAGCCTAGGCATTGCACTTAAATTTGAACTAATCAATGAAAAAACAAAAGAAACAAATTGATCCATAATATTGATATAGATTCGTAATATTTGACATAGATATAGACTTTAGAATGTTCTGTGAAAATAACTTTAGAAAGGATAACTGCATAATGTCAATGATTAGAAACAAAACCGGAATGAATACACATTTGATCACCATATTGAGTTCATGGAATGCTGATAATGACTGAATGTTCGAAAAACTTGGTCTGGATGATGGTGAAATTAATGACTTAGCCATTAAATATATTGTCATTTCTTCAAATATTGAAATATATATATATATATATATATATATATATGTGTGTGTAATGGTAATGATTGCATTTTCCCAGTATTAGAACTGTCTGAACTTATATTCACAACAAACGTTATAAATGTGTCAATACTCAGGCCTTAGTTTAAATCTTTAGTTTAATTAGTTTGTACCAAGTTTTAACAAATTTTTTAAACAAATTGCTTAAATGGCTTGCATCAATGTAACTATACAAATAAGATTTAAGTTTCGGAACAACCGTTTATTTGATGCGACAGTTTTAAGCAACGTTATGATCAATAAAAGCCCTATTATCCCTCTCGAAATTAATTCCCTCGATATGAATGTTGAAATTTGGGGTGAATAAATTTATATATTTAATCCTCTTAAATCTGTTTAAATAGGTTGGTTATGAAATGTATAGTCATTGCTACTTATTAAAAAGAATAATTCTAATTCTAACAACGTTCTGAATAATGTGCTACCAACTTTTAGCAATATCAAACATGCATCAATGAAATCGTGAATTTACAGTATCTGTTTTTAACCCCCTACTGAGTCTACATATGAATCTTTAATTTTAATTTATTGGTTTTAAAATGGTTCCTCTTAATGCTCATTGATAGTCATTATCATTACTCTTTGTAATAGGGTCACTAATTGAGACATTATATTACAACCAGAACCACCTTATTTTGATTATTTATTCATAGAAATTATTAAGGACAGAGGCAGAATATTGACCTAGCAGAAACTAATATATAATAAAATGAATGTTGAAATTTGGACTGAATAAATTTATATATTTTTAATCCTCTTAACAAGGGCGTGTTAAAAACTAATTCTCCTAAAAATTTGTATTATTTATAAAAAAATATATTGCAAATTCATTTCGGCTTCTATGTATGTGTATGAAACTTTATATAGCGGCAAGCAAGCTGGAATTTAGGACTTCCCAGGTATGCCTAGACTGAATTATTAATATTTATTCAATTAGCTGGACTGACTAATAATTTAATTTAATATTGTGCCCTTAAATAAAACAAGAAACGTATTAATTAAAATCTCATCTACCTAATATTAGGTGTTTGGCAGTCGGATTTTTCGAATTGAATGGTAACTCAGTCTTCGATTTTTCCTCAAATAAAAATCTGCTTATCGTATAAACTTAGTTCTATTGATCTCTCCGTCTTTATTTTCTAGCAAGTTTCTTTAATCCTTTAACCTTGTAATAGTTACCAAATAAGTGTCACTTAACTAACATAACTTTACTTATATAATGTTCTATATAGAGTTAAGCATTATTCTAAATAGTTTTTAAAATGTACTATATTTAGTAACATTAACTATTTTTAGTAATTAAATTTTACTAATTTTAGTTAGATGTTTTAATTATTATTTGTTACTTTTAATGTCCGAGTAAATATATTGAAATCAGGGTCATATCTAAACAAAAATTGAATATAAGGATAATATATGGGCACAATGACAATTCAATATTTCATTAAAACAAACATGATATATGTCAGGTGTTTTCAGCTGAGAATTAAATATTTCAATGATTTATTAAAATAATTTTAAATGATAAATAAGTGACTATTTGAAATTACTTTAAAAAACATTTTTAAATTGAGTTTTTTTCAAGAGATATGAGCAATTATGAAAAGGATATTGCATAACAAGGAAAGAGTTGCTGGCAATCTCTTATTTTTGCCAACACTTCAATCATTATTTATATGGAAAACGGTTCATTTTGAGAACGGACCATAAAGCTATCACGTTTAGGTTATCCACAAAGAAACCAATAACAACGCAATTTCAGACATGGATTAACTACCTCAGGAGTCTGGATATTAAAATAGAGTATAGAAAAAGTACGGATCATGCAAATGCAGATATGTTGTCAAGGAGTACATGTGGAGCATGCACACAATGTTTATTGGTACACGAAGACGCGAAAGTGGAAAAAATGAAAACCCGAAGAATAAACATGATGGGAAAAGTTGAAGATTATAAGTGGCAAAAAGATAATACAGAAATAGAACAAATAAAAAAGAAAGTAGCACAGGGTTCAAGTTGGAAATTTATATAGGTAGACAACGTAGTGAAAACTATAGAGGGTAAGATATGGATACCTAGAGACAAAAGACAAGAAATGATAAAGAGTATGCATGTTTTGCTATCACACACAGAAGCGGAAAAGGTGACAAAATATGTAGCGGACAATTATGATATGGAAGACATAAAAGAATCAATTAAAGAAACAATTGGACAATGTGAGGCATGTCAAAGAACGAAAGCTGTGACAACAAAGATGAAGGAAGAGACAATAAAGCTGACAGCAGAGGAGCCGTGGGAGAAAATGTACATTGATATATGTGGCCCATTACAGGAAACACTCAGAAAGAAAAGATATATAGTCGCAATGATTGATCAATTTAGCAGATATATCTCTCTGACTGCAGTCGCTAAACAGGATGAGGAAACGGTGAAGGAAACAATACTACAAAAATGGATTCTTAGATTTGGAGCACCAAAGGAAATTCACACAGATTGTGGAAAAGTATTTGAATCTTAGACGATGAAAGATTTTACAAAATCAATGGGAATTACACTATACTTTTCAAGTCCATATCACCATAATACAAATGGTGTGATAGAACGTCAATTCAGGACAATAAGAGACTATATAAATGCATCATTAAAATTAAAAAGTAGAACAGATTGGGCAGAGATCATACCAGAGATTGAATTTACCATGAATGCAACATTTCAGAAATCAATAGGGCGAAGTCCCGCTGAAGTAATATTTGGAAGAAAAATAGCTCGAGAACAATTTCATAGTAAAGCGTCGATTTCACAAAAAGAAGACACACGAGAAACAACGCAAACAAAAAGATCATTCTATATTGGAGATGAGGTTCTGATAAAAGTCGAATCAAGAACGAAAGACAAGGAAAGATACGAAGGGCCATACAGAATAATGCAGAAGATCCATGATCGCCGATATCTGCTACAAGACCAACGTGAGAAAATGCTTCAAAGAAATGTTGAAAAGATGAAGAAATTTCTTAAAGAAGGGGGATGTGACGTGTTTTCAGCTGAGAATTAAATAATTCAATGATTTATTAAAATAATTTTAAATGATAAATAATTGACTATTTAAAATTACTTTTAAAATTATTTTTAAATTGAGTTTTTTTCAATAGAAATTTTAAAAAATTAAACAAGCTTTTATTAGTAAATCATTTTTAAATAAATATATTTTAAATAAAGATATTTTAAATATCGAAATTTTAATAAATGGATTTTAAAATATTTTATTCAACGCTGAAAATTTGTTTGGAAATTATACAATATTTCATCAAATAAATACTTGGAATTATGACGTTAACTTTTGAACCGGATTTAAAAAATAATTTAGAAGATGTGTTAGCAGCTTCTAATAATATATAAATACAATCTATATTAAAGATATTCTAAGTAATCTAAATCAAATGCTTTGAAATGATATATTTCGAAGGCCGAAAATACGGAAATAAATAAAAAAATCTAATTGACCAAATTGAAACAGATTAGATATGCCTATTAAAAGAACATAAATTTGACGTTTCAATGCACTGTACATAATGAAAGCCAGTCCAGCGGACGAGACAGATAATATTTCTCTAATTATTATGGCTGGAGATTAAAATAAATTATACATAAAATCATTTTTGAGTTAGATATATTTTGTCTTACTTTGACTATTTTGATTATTTATTCATTTGGTAAATCATCATGAAATTTGAAACTATGTATTTTATTTATGTATTTATTTATTTAAACTTTTGGTGTAATTTTATTACATGGAACACTATCATTGGAATTAATTAAATTTCAAATAACACAAATTAATCAATTAAATTCAGATAATAAAACGGAGGAAATGCATTTGTTTTTCACGGGTGTTAAGATATGGAACAATGACAATAATGCAGAATATACTTGGAGAGGTCACGGCAATAAATTAAATTAATAAATTATTTAAAACAAAATTGGAAAATAATCCCTCAGTTGAGTAAGCATTATATCAATCAACGTATTGGCAAACGGAAATAAATATTTAAAATAATGAAAATTTATTGATTTTGTGTAGTTTATAAGTTAGGGTTCCGAGAATCGTGGGGTGAGGATAAATAATTTTTACTGGACAAGGCAAATTACTGATGACTTTTATAACGGTAGAAAAATTAACAGCAAATACTAAATAAGACCTTAAAGCAAATAAGATACGAGCAGGAAAATAAATTATTAAATCAATTTCAGTAGTTAAATTTGAAGTTTGTCTGTAAAGAAATTAATCAGTTATACGGAGAATTTTTGTGACAAAGGACATATAAATTTGTTTTTTTAAAAAGGATAGTAAAGATCAAATCTAATTCCTATCATTAATTGTAAAATTTCCAGTATGCCATTGGAAAATTTTTGATTGGAAAAACATTAAAAAAACCAAATAAAAGAAAATTTTCCAACATTTTACGAATAACAATACAATTTTTGACTGTCATTTATTAGTGTGAAAATATAGGAACGTAATTGGAATAAATTTATTTTTATTACTTTTGCAATAATTCTTAAATTGGCCCATTATTATTTTATAGGATTTCATATTTATTTATGTATATATATATTTTCCTAATACAGCAAGGTCAGAAGCCACATACAACAAACTTCTCAGATCCGTTAACGTTAATTGACATTTTTGTTGATGTAATGTTTATTGTTGATATTGCTATCAACTTCCGAACTACTTATGTAAATAAAAACAATGAAGTTGTGTCACATCATGGTAGAATAGCTGTTCATTATTTCAAAGGATGGTTTCTTATAGATGTTGTAGCAGCGATTCCATTCGATTTGCTTCTCTATGGAGCTGAACGAGAAGAGGTAATTCATGTAGAAAATTTTGTCTATTCAACATTTGTATGATTATAAATATCTTTAATACAGATTCTTCATTTTCGAAAATTTGATTGAAATTATCTATTTAGGCTTTACACGGTTAAATGGGAATAAATTTTATTGTAAGATTGATTGACTAAAATTTGACAAAGGTTGTGCTGTGTTGATATTTTTCTCAAAGGAAGATTTAATATTTTATTAATAAATATTTTAATTTTCAATATGATCGAAAACAAGTGTTTCAAATTATTTGATGATATAAAATCAATTCAATTCTCAAGAATAACCGTAACTTTTATCCCACTACTTATCGATGAAAACTATACCGAAAATATTTGATTATCTTGATAAATTTAAAGTATATTTTCAAAACACGGTATTTTAAAATTAATAATTGTTAGGGAAACAGTTTATACTTTCTTTAAATGAAAAAAGTCAATTATTAGATGGTGTTAGCCTTTTGCAATCCGTTGGCGACTAAATATCGCCACTCTTTATCTAATATATAAAGATGAAAGTTTGCTTGTTACCCATAGAATTTCCAACCGTTGGACCTAGGGTGCTGAAATTGTTTATGTGACCCTCATTTCACTCGGGACAGGTCATGGGCTATGTTTCAACCCCAGGTGACCACCTCTAGGATACCCTAACCCTACATTATCATAAGTGATATATAAATTACTTTTTTTAATTAAATTTTAATGTATTTTTTAAATTATTTTTTTTTAAATGAATGAATTGAAATAAATTTCTTTATTTTGAATCTGTATACTATTTTTAAAATCGTGCAACGCCGGATACCCAAACTAGTAAGCTATAAAACTTAATAAACAGTCTTCGATTGTTGTTATTTTTTTTTGTTTAAATAAATTAATTTACTAATATATCTAGTGTTTTGAATGCACATTTGCATGATACCATTTTAATTTTTATTTCTTAATTAATTTCGTAATAAGTCTACCATTTTTGCTTGAAATTGCAAAAATGTATGCTGGAGTATACAAACAAATTCAAGAGTTGAAAATGTTAATGTTGAAGGAACTAATAAGATAGTGTAAATAGACGAAGGTATGTTTTCACGGCGAAAATACAATCATGGTCAGGTGTTAAATGGACAATGGGATGTGGGTTTACAGTTCATGTGTCAAACAGAAATACAAACATTATGATTTCAATTATTGCGGCCAATGTAAGAACATGAACTCTGATTGTTACTGGTACGTTTCGAATCCTGGAAAATTGTTAATATTCGATGATTAATGATTCTATATATTTTCTTTATTCAGAATATAGTGGGATATATACTCTAAGCATTGAATGGTTATTGTCACGATCCAAATACTTGGTTTTTAAAAAGATAAGAATCTTGTGAGAAAAATAATAGAAGCATTTAGTTATGTTTATGAGAGAGTATAATTAAAACAGGGCCGCGTCAAGTGGGCACGGCACATCTTGGGACGGCAGGTGGTAAATAGGTTAGTGGATAATTGCTAATTGTCCAATCTTTATTACGTTCATGATAGTTTAAATCTACTGCTTTTTAATAAAATAGGTAAAATCTGTATATTATATACTTATGTATGTAAATAAATACTACAAAAATACGTTATAGTATTAGGTGTGGCAACATTTACCTGACACCCTGGCGCCAAAGTACCTTGGGGCAGGTCTGAATTGTAAAGAGGAAGAGAATACGTTTATAACTATAATTTACTCAAAGGATAAATGGCTTATTGAAAATTTAACTGTTTAAATTTTAGTAATTATTCGTGTATAGTTTCTTTTCAAATGCTCGAATAGTTTAATATTATGACTACCATAGCTTGTTTTAGTCTTTTTAATTAATTATACATATTCATTTTTTATTAATTTTAAAATACTGTGTTTTAAATATCTACCAAATTTATCATTTAATAACTAAAACGAGTAATTAAATTCTACCAGTAAAATAAATTATCTTTTATTTAGTTATGATCTTTATTCATTTCTCTTCATTTAGGTTTTGAAAATGGATTTTATATTTTCAGCATTCTTATGGTATGCTTATGGTACATTTACCTATCTTTCGATGCGAAACATTGATATATAGTCGAAAACTAAATAGACATTTAAAAAAAGACATTTTTATTATTTTACAAAAATAACAAAATTGTATTGAGATAACAATGAAGTTTGAAATTGCAGATTTTTCTCATTTCTACAATTCACTAATTTATATTTCAAAATTCTGGAGAAAAATATTATTTTCTTTTCTTCAGTAACTGTGGTTATTTTATGTAAAACCTAATAAAATTAGCAAAATTAAGTAATCGAAAATTAATAAATTAAGATTGTAATTTCATTTACTGGAATTACTGATTTTATATAGAGTTAAATAGGGCAATTCTTTTATTAATGTAAATACGATCTTTAAATTATGAAGTTTTACAAGCTATTTAAATGAAAGCGTAAAACATGAAAAAATTTATTTTAAAGATTTAGTTAAATAAAAATAAATTTGTTGTTATTTGATGTTAAATTTGTTGATTTGTCAAATGTTTTGTTTAAATAATACTTGCATTAAAAATCCAGTTATATATAACTGGTTTTGTGGAATAAAGTCACATAATAAAAAAAGCTATTAATCCATGTTATGCTCAATTAAATTTAAGTCTTCTTCCAACATTTATTTATTAATTACAATTTAATGTAATTTATTTAACTCACGTTCCAACTATCCTGTACACTAAGATCTTCTCAAACTGATCCCTAGGTTTTTAATAAATTTCTTTTATACATAATGGGGGTATTCACTTTTTCAAGACCGTCTAACGGCTCACTAATATCCCCTAATTTTGTTCTTATTTTTGTACAAAATAACCCAGAGTCCGAGAATACCTTTTCTGAATCAACATTTGTTGGATGAATCAAAATAATCATATTGTCATCAAATAATCATATTCCATTCGAATATACTTTCCTCGTATTTTCTCTTGGCGGAAGTACTCCAATTCTTTTTTCACAATATATTGCCAATTTTTTTTGTTTTTTTGTTGTGGAACTGATTCTTCCTGGTATTCTGTTTTTTGTTTTATCAGATCGTATAATTTCTGCTTCATAGGCATTTCTACATTAACTGTAGAAGTGTCAATATTTTTATTATCTGACTCTAAACTGGTATCCAAATCAGGATGATTCAACTGAATCTGACTATCAATAACAATAACCGAAAGTATTTCCACAATACTTTTGATTATTGTTGCTTTATTGGTGATATGAAAAATATCGTAGTTTTCCTGATTCGAAAAAACCAAATTAGGGTCTGTTAAATATTGCAAAATATCTCAATAGATAGTCCTTCTATCCTTTATGCTGCATATTAAGTCTTTTTAATTCAGTGTTTAAAAATTATTCATCCAACACAAATTTTGACGTTACATTGGCCACATATAAATGAGTATTTTCTTTAGATAGGGTTTCCACAGCTAGCTTAATGGGTTGCAAACTTGTGATTATATGTTACTATTATATGTTATATTATGTTATATTTTAATTCTCTGTCATTGAAATCAAACTCCAATTTTAAATTAATAAAACTTTTTCGGACAGCATCTTTAAGTAATAAAAATCTCTCCACATATTTAATAAACTATTTCAACTACCTGTGTGTTATATGCGCGAAAATATTGTAAGGGCTTTTGTAATTTTGTAAGTACCAGAATCGTAATTTGCCATGTAACTCATGGCTGTCATCTTAAACATTTATTTTAATAAAAATATTAAACTACATTTTAGCCAATAGACTCAGCATTTTATAAATTGAAGATTTAGGAAATTTTTTTTCAACTACATCATAATAAACCCTTCAATATATTATGCTATAAAGCTTTCAGTATACATTATTATAAGATGCTTCAAAAATATATAAATACTTTTATTAACTTTTATTTTAACACTTTCATTTGTAATAACTACCTCAAGATGTCTTTTCGAAGTCAACTGTTTTGAAATAATAATTTAAACAAGTCTAAGCTTGAAAAGAGAAATGATATTAACGTTATATTAGTATTTTGAGAACTTGGTCTAATGGCGGAAGTAATTTAGAAAGTTTTAAATAAGTTTATCAATTCGATTCACTATTATTTACGTTCATTATAAATTTGAATGTGACGGAATAGTTAAAAATTTCCATGACACATTTAGGAATATAAATGCAATGTTAGATTTGAGAACCGGTTTTATCATTTTTTAATGTTTAAAATTTCAGTAATTTTTCACTGAAAGCTATTTAAAGTCTTTTATCATATCGCTTTTATTTAAAATCATATGTTATCAATTTTGTAACTGGACAGACGTAACAGGTCAACAATAGTAGGGCCCTGAAATGAAACTGAATTTAGTGAATAAATGGAACAACCAAATGTTATAAGAAACCTTTCGTGTTTGAATTTTAAGAAATTGAAAATTGCATTATCAATGAAAAATTATGAAAATAAAACAATTCATTAATAGAATTGAAATAAAGTTGGATCAGTTAGTGAATTTGATATTGAAATTTTCAAATACCGACATAATCTACAACCTAAAAATTGTTTCCATTATCCGAAAATGAACCTCACAAAATGTACAGTTATTTTGTAATAAAATAAATTATAATTCAAGTTCAAAAATTAAAATATCAAATTAAGACGGTAATTATTATGTAAATATTTTCTGTTTTAAGAAATAAATCACTATGCTGTTAAAAAAATCCTCAATTTTATTTGTAATTTCCTAATATTTCTGCTTTAAATAAATAAATGTTTCTTTTTTATTTAACATAGCTATATATATTATTAATTAATATATTACAATATATAATAGTTATTTTCTGAAATACTGATATATACATTAATCAATTTTCTGAAACGGAAGCCTAAAAATTTTAATAAATATTGAGATTTATATCATTTATTATTATTTTTCAAAATAATTAGGGTCCCTAAAATACAACTTTTCATTTATATCAATCATGTATTATTTTTTCTTAAAGTAATTAAGGGTCTCCTAAATAATATAACCATGACTAAGAAAGGTTACTTATAAATAATTTTTATTATTATTATATTGTATCTGCTGTGTCTATTATATTGTCTATTATATCTGAAATGTAAATAAATGCAATTTAATCTATTGGAATTTATTAATTATTATTTCTCTATTTATGATTAAATTTTTGAGTTAATAAAAATTCCTAATTAGAATTCATCTACCAAATATTTTTGGAATAATTTATAAGCTTTTTTAGGTTTCAGAGGGTTTCCGATTTTAAAATTTCTCTTTCATATTTATATTTTATATTGGAATTTGTCTGAGTTAATTCCTATAAAAGATGGGGATATTTTGGTCAATCCGTAACAAAATGTGTGATTAACATTAAAATATTTGTTGAATGACCCATAAATTAAAAATAATACAAAGATGTAATTAATTTTTATTTATAATATTACATAAATATATGTAACAATTATCTATTTGGAAGTAAACTGGCAGATGATGATTAATTAAATTATTTTTTGTAATTTGACATTAATTTTTGGAAATGAGCTCAGTTTTATATATTGGTGTTTTTTTTATTAACTGAAATGTAAATAATTTAGAATATTTCTTTAGACTACCACGTTGATTGGCCTTTTAAAAACTGCAAGATTGTTACGTTTGGTAAGAGTTGTACGGAAGCTTGACCGGTATTCAGAGTATGGGGCAGCCATGTTGTTGCTATTGATGGCGACTTTTGCTTTGATTGCACATTGGTTGGCCTGCATATGGTATACAATTGGTAATATGGAACAAAATAATTACAAAACTGATATTGGTTGGTTAAATCAACTGTCAGAATCAACGAAACAGTACTATAATTCTAGCGATGAGAACTCGGGTCCAAATTTAAAATCTAAATACATAACAGCATTGTATTTCACATTTTCCAGTTTAACTTCAGTTGGATTTGGAAATGTCAGTCCAAATACAAACTTAGAAAAAGTCTTTTCCATTCTAGTGATGCTAATTGGGTGTAAGAATTATTTAAATATAATTAACGTTTAGATTTTATTTTAAATTCGTCTTTGATTAATACTTGTTTTACTAAAATAGTTATCAATACATCATTTAATTTATATTTTTGCACAAACAACAAATCAGATTCCCTTTAAAACAAAAATACATTTTCACATAATAATTATTAATATTTGTTTTATTATTACATATAAATGCTTTATATTTAAAATTGCATTATTGGATGGATATAGTCATCTCGAATATTTTGGTTTATTATTGCTCATAAAATAGTAGTATAGATTTACCAGTAATTGCATTTATTTATCTTTTCTATACGATCATTAAAGAGAATATATTAATCTTCAAGTAAAATTGTGTAAAGTTCAAGTAAAAAAATTAAAGCTCAAGTAATATAAAAATATTCAATTGAAAAAAATATGTTATATTTCTTAAAACACTATAAAAAGTGAATTGGAGTCAACTTATTTTTTAATCAAAACTTGTATTTAATAATTAAAAATAAAAAAATTATAAAAATAAATCTTTTGGTACATTATGAAAGTGATTGCGACCAAGAAATGTCAGAAAATGAATTGATTGTAATTCAATCAAAAAAATAAGAAAAATAAAAAAATGGGAAAAAGTATATCGAAATCGTGCTCAAGCAATGAAATTTCTTAATAAAGATAATATTTGAACCTATCATTATAGAAACATAAATCGAATGCTTCTGTCTTCTTCAAATCATTCCTAGCGATCCAATCATCAATTGCCTGTATCCATTTTTCAGCTTCCTTGGTACACCTGCCGTCGTATCTTCTAATTTCCATATCCAAGAGTTCTTGTGCACGTTTCGGTAGTGCGTCTCTTGCAGACTTTTTCCCTTCTCCTCGAGTCGTCATTGTGTGAACATTTTCGGCGTGGTCGCCAGTTACAACAATTGGTTCCATCTAAAGATTTATTAATATTAACACAGAGTGATCACTCTTAAATAGTAATGTATATTGCGTAATAACTAACACATTGTATCGAATTACGCAATATACTCTGAACTGTTCACATTTGGTCCTTGGCCTCTAATGTAATATCATTACTATAACTATTGAAGGCGAAAAGGTATTTTATCGTTGCTCAAAAATCATATTTAGAACGTCTCAGTGTTCAGCAACAATCATACCTTTTATATAATACTACTTCACTAAAGGTCAACATTTACAAAACACAAGCCGAACACGATATTTGCGTTGATGGCAAATCAAAACGCAGAATTTCTCAGTATACCACAGAAAAAATCGAAGCTTTAAATTATTAAAATTAACGTTTGCAAGCTACACAAAATAATAGAAAATTTAAATAAACAAACTGTTAAAGAAATGCCAATTATTGGTCAACTTAGAAATGTTCTTCATGAGCGGAAAAGACAAGTTTATGGAACTCAAGAAATAAGTATGGGTCATCTAGAAAGTTGGTGCAATCAACATCAAACAATACCTGAAGATATATTTTGCAAAGCTATTTTAATTATGGAGACGAAGAAGAGGATGAAAAAGATCCATATTTTCGTTTTGTAATACCAACAAATAGACTTAAATTTAACTATTTTGTCTAATATTTTACAAGCAGGCGCCACATACAAATTGAACTGGCAAGGCTATCCAGTTTAATTGTAGGAAATTCGGATTGTGATCGTCGATTTCATCCATTTGCTTTATGTATATCGATAAATGAAAAAGCTCTAAGATTTCGAATTTATATTTAAAGCAATTCAAGCTTATGTTAAACCAAATGCTCTTATAGTTGGTGGATTTCAAGCAATTACTAGTGGATTTTCACGCTTATTTAGAGATAAATTCAAAGGAATTTGGTGTTGGGTGCATACGAAAAGAGCAGTTAAAAAAAAACTGAGAGGAAACAAAAAGTATATTGTCTGATATCAACCATCTTCAAACTATAGCTTAATTGAATACATAAAATTCAATGCAGCTAGATAATTATTTTTACAAACGTATGACATAGAAAGTGATTTTATTGATGATATCAAATCTGAATGAATCCTGGGTGGTTTGAAGGTTTATTTAATTGTTTTTCTACAAATAATGGTTTAGAATCCATAAATAGAGTTAACAGATATAAAAAAAACCTTACGTGAAAAATTATGAATAAATGAATTAAAATGAATTAAAAATTATTAAATCATGGTTGATTGAGCGAGATTCAAATAATGGTAATTTAAAATAAATTCGTACTAGAACCAACAATTACAACAAAATTGTGGACCGATGCTTATGATTCTACAAGAAGTGATAAAGAAGCACATGTTGTTAAACAAAATGAATCAATTGAATTTTATTTTGACAAAAGTGAATGTAGTTATGAGATTAGCAAAAATAGTTATACTAATTATGTCAAGCATATCAAGAAATGCGATTGGAATACACTAGATGAATTTATTAAATTGTATTATTCAATATGGCAAGTAACATCCAAAAGAAATTCATACTAATAATCTAAATCGGAAAACGGTAGTTGTAATTGCCTATCATCTCTAAAAGGATATATTTGTAGGCATATTTTAGGAATAGCATTACGATTAAAGTTAGTTAAAGCTCTACTCGATGAAAAAATGAAGAGACTAGAAAAAACTAAAAATGCATTACTTGTTAGATAATTTAATTTAAAATTAAAATTTGCTGTTTACTTGAAATTTTTTTATTTTGTTACTTGAATTTTCTATTTTTTTACTTGAACTTAACACAATTTTACTTAGACATAACAATAATTTTACTTGAAGTTTAATTCATTCCCATCATTAAATACACACAAATAATAATGTTTTAATCCGATGGAGTATTAGGTTCTTATAAAGCGAAAATTGGATTAAATTTTTGTTTAACAATGTGATTTGAAATTGGAAATCCTGAGGATACGGAATTCAATGGAGTTAAACGTGGCTGTTCTTTCACTGACGATAAGCAAATGGAAACCAACTGCATTTCATCTGTCTTGTATGTATATTGTAGTATATGTATTCATCTAAACCCCACGCTTGAATGACGCATGACTACACAAAAGAGCTGCATAGCTTGTTTTATCTGATAAATTGTCTATGCTTGTGTTAGTATACAATTTTGGGATTTCTATTTTATGTTAGTGGAAAGTTCATACTTGAAAATAGTGTTAAAGTATTATAATTGATTATTAATTATCCTCTGAGCTCCAATTCTAACCCAGTGTCTTAAAGGCGCCTAATATTTCTAAAAGTGCTGGAGCCAGACAATTTTGTTCATGCTCCCTATTACTGGCAGTATATTTCAATCTCTAACCGATATCGTCTTGGCATACTGCAGTTATTTTTGTTTTACAATTTGTTACAGTAGAACCTGTCATTTTTATTATGTGATATATTGTCCATATTCATAATATTTTATTTCTTTTGTTTCAATATTTGATCTTTTATGTTGATCTTAATATTGATCTCGCATATAACTAAAAACTTATTTTTCAAATTGTCAAAATATAGTACTAAATTAAAAATTGACATTGTGACTTTTTATTTTCATTTTTATGTTTATGTAGACTTATATAGAATTAAATATATCTTAATATATTTACTCTATCATGCAATAATCTAATTACTTTTCAGCATTGATGTATGCAAGTATTTTCGGTAACGTAAGTGCTATAATTCAAAGATTGTATAGCGGCACTTCTCGCTATCATACACAAATGGTTCGTATTAAAGAATTTATTCGATTTCATCAGATTTCTAACCCATTGCGTCAGCGATTAGAAGAGTATTTTCAACATGCTTGGAGTTATACTAATGGAATAGATATGAATCTGGTTCTTAAGGGCTTTCCAGAATGTCTTCAAGCCGATATTTGCCTGCATCTCAATCGCAATTTGCTCAAAAACTGCCCTGCCTTTAAAGGTAATAAAATATTTTAATATTATTATTATTATTATTATTATTATTATTATTATTATTATTATTATTATTATTATTATTATTATTATTATTATTATTATTATTATTATTATTATTATTATTATTATTATTATTATTATTATTATTATTATTATTATTAAACAACTAAATGATAATTTAGAACTTTTACTGCGAAGTATATATTTAATAAAATGAAAGAATTTTCAACTTTTAATTTTAGTTGATTCGATTTTCAAATGTTTTTTGATCTTCTCTTTTATTTCCTTTTCCTTTCTTCTCATTGATTCAAAATAAAACAAACAATTTCTAAGATTTTAAAGCTTTTATAACTAGTTCTTAATTTTTTTAATAAATAATATTATAAAATATTTATTCATGAAAAAAAATTAACAACTATTTATATTGGAACTGGATATTTCCCCCCTGGATATTTCACCCAAGTATATTCACCCCATGAAATTTAAAATAAAATGTAATAATCAGTTTATTCATTACAAAAATATAAAATAGAAAAGTTCGATCAAGACAAAAATTTGTTTAGCAGAATGCAAAATATAAAATTTAAAATAACTAAAAAATAAATGTTAATCAGATTTTGCTGTCTATATATTTGACCTTGAATGAGTCATCAATGACCTTGGGAAAAATAATAATATTTTTAGTTGTTGAGTGCAACCAGTACCCTTGTGAGCAGTACCTATAAGGGGAGAATATATCTTGTCGGATAAACTCAGAGT
This sequence comes from Schmidtea polychroa, assembly GCA_959609185.1. Classification (NCBI taxonomy): domain Eukaryota; kingdom Metazoa; phylum Platyhelminthes; order Tricladida; family Dugesiidae; genus Schmidtea; species Schmidtea polychroa. The sequence goes on from CAUHTR010007923.1 coordinate 30,873, forward strand.
ATACCTTTTGTTCGATATATATATATATATATATATATATATATATATATATATATATATATATATATACTATAAGGTTTGAAAAATTCTAAGGTTTTTAACACTTTGAAGGTTTATTATAAACCTTCGAAATGTCCAGGGGGTATGACAGAGGGAAATGTCCAGAGAGGAATGTCCGGGGGGAAATGCTCAGAGGGAAATATCCTAGACTCATTTATATATGTAATTTAGAATTTTTTAACATATTTATATTTTTATTTTTATTCCTAATGATTATTAAAAGTTTATTTCCTTAAAATTTGATCTAGTTTTTTATATTATTTTTAAAAAAAATCTTCTCAAAGGGTCAATAACAACTAATCAACAACAAGTAAGAAAAGGAAATAAAATAGATAAGATTAAAAAGCATTCCAAAATTGAAGCAAATATATTTCAGGAAATTGAAAAGGACTAATTTTCTAGTTGAAAATTCTTTCATTTTATTAAATATATACTTCACAGCAAAGGGCTTACTAAAATTATGTCTAATAATAATAATTATAATAATAATAATAATAATAATAATAATAATAATAATAATAATAATAATAATAATAATAATAATAATAATAATAATAATAATAATAATAATAATAATAATAATAATAATAATAATAATAATAATAATAATAATGTAATAAATTATAATTATGTATAATTTTTTTAGTAATTAATTAATAATGAATTTATAAAATTAAAAAGATGTTGTTTTTTTGTAAAGTTAGTTTTCTCGAGAATTCTGGAAACTTTCATTCACAAATATATAATTTAATTGAATTTTTTATTTTATTCTAAATAATAAATTAATCTTATTTCACTATTATTATTATTATTATTATTATTATTATTATTATTATTATTATTATTATTATTATTATTATTATTATTATTATTATTATTATTATTATTATTATTATTATTCTCGAGAAAACTAACTTTACAAAAAAAACAACATTTTTTTAATTTTTAAATTCATTATTAATTAATTACTATACAAATTATACATAATTATAATTTATTACATTATTATTTATATTATTAAAATATAATAAAAATTCCACTTAGATATTTTCTTTAAGAAAATGATGTTTTAAAAAACATAAAATGTTTATCTAAGAATCCTTAAGTTGCGTTCTTCTTATAGAGACAATATGGTTTGATATTGAAAAATTCCTTTCGTTTTGGGTTGATGCAGGTTTTATTGTTTTCCACGCTGATTTCAAATTTTCCATATTACTTGTCAATTCGACCGTTGCTTGAAACAGATTTAATTCTCTGGCCAACGATAGAATATCATTTTTGACTGGTTCAGGTTTTTTTAAACTCGCTTGTTTCGATTTTACTAATTGTTGTTCAAAATTTGTTGTTTGTGTATCATCCGAATTGTAGTTAGTTACAACGACAAGGCCAGAGTCGGAATTGGCAAATTCCACTTGATTTGGCTCATTATTTTGGAACAATATATGCATATAAGTTTTGGCCAATTTTATCATATCCGTTTTCGATGTAGATTTGAAGAACTCATCGTCTTGCTTTTGTAAATGGTTTGGATTTTGGAGGAACTTAATTAATGAAACCAGTAACTTATTTCTTCTCTTAGATATCTGAATCTTTAGTTCATATAAGAGTTTTTTTACTTAATACTGAAGTTTCAGCTTGAAGTGTATTAAATAAAAAATGTAATATTCCTTCGGCGGTAAAAGGATTAGTATCTTTGCGGCTCACTGCTTCAACGATAAATTTTGCCGGACTCAATGTGTTAAGAATAGATTTGGCTGCATGAGTGTTCTCAGGTCCCCAGAGACTGCTTATATTTCATTCCAATAACGCTTTTTCTATGGGATCAATCACCAAAAGGAACTACTCCACCATAATCTGTAAACTACTTCATCGCGTGCAACAACCTAAAAGCAATGATAATTCCTTTTTTTCTGCATCTATTATATATTTTTGCAGAATGGAATTTTTTATCGGTGATCTTTTAAAAAGTGTTGCTATTTTACGAATTTTTTTTATTGTTCAATAAACATGCAGATCATTAATAAGAGAATACTCTCAACGAATTCAACTTGATATTCCTCGACTTCATAATCTTCGACTTCATTTGATTGTTGTAATTTTCGTGATCAATCTCTTCAGTTTCATCGTCAATATCATTTAAAGGTTCCTGATCTATATTAGCCGCGAATTCTCGAAAAATTTAGAAAAAGAATTCTCGAGAATAATCTCATATTATAACATGTAGTAAAAATTTCATAAAATTTAACGATTTTTCATTTTTTTTCTTAATGTATAAATCGGGTTATATCAACAAATTAATTTTTTTATATAAATATGAAAATAATTTCTATCTGTTAAATAATTTATGATTTTCAAACCCATTTTCATGTATAATTTAAATTTATATAAATATTATTCTGTTTTCACATCTAATCTATTTAGATGCTAACCAAGGTTGTCTTCGGACTTTATCGCTCAAATTTAAAACCACTCATGTTCCCCCTGGTGACACTCTAGTTCACAAAGGAGATGTCTTGTCTGCTCTTTATTTCATTTCCCGTGGTAGCATCGAAATTCTCAATAATGATAATATATTAGCTATTATGGGACCGGGTGACATATTCGGTGAACATCCTTGCATTCATGAAACTATTGGAAAAAGCAAATGTAATGTCCGTGCTCTCACATATTGTGATCTTCACAAAATCCACCGCGATGATCTATTGGATACATTGGACATGTATCCGGAATTCGCCTATTCTTTTGCTAAAAATCTTGAAATAACTTTTGATCTCAGAGATGTGAGTTTTTATTATTTCAAATTTAATTAATAAAATTTCATTATTTCATCATTATTAAGTTAAATTGAATTTTACTTTAATTACAATTGTGAATTATTTCTGTTTATATTATAGATAAAGATAAATATAAATAGTTTAAAATATTATTATTATTATTATTATTATTATTATTATTATTATTATTATTATTATTATTATTATTATTATTATTATTATTATTATTATTATTATTATTATTATTATTATTATTATTATTATTATTATTATTTGGGAATTTTGAACAATGAGAGTATTTTATTCCCCTTTCAATTTATAATCTGAAATATTACACCGTTGATGTTTATGCATCGATTTCATATTATAATTATACAATTTTGTTTTAATTAGGATTTTAATTAATGAGATACGTTTTTTTTTTTCACTTGATAATCTTAATAATCAATGAAAAAAAAGATAAAATTCCTAACTTTTACGTGCTAATATGCACTTATTTCACTAACTAATGAAAAATAGGGATCAACTAAAAAATTGCACCCTAAAAAATAAAATGTAAGTAAACACATTTATTAATCTAAAAGAAACAATTTTAAAAACTTCATTAAAATCATTTTTAAGAATATTGTCTTTAAACATCCACTCTCCTAAATACAATGACAATTTTTCTTTTTTAACTCCGTTGTTCATAGATTTAATTCTACTTTTTTGTTTTGCCATTAAATTTCAATGGCTTTGTGTATGCGTTCCAGTTTCATAGTTAATAAACTGTGTTTTATGGTTTACTGTTGAATGGGCCAAATTTTCATTTCTTTTGATATTTAGATATTCTTTCCATTCATCACAACATACATATATCCTTTAATAGGAATATAACTTGTATCAACCATACCAAAAACCCATATTTCATCACTATTGAACCTTCCCGATGATTTTTAGGTTTGTGTTTTTTTCATTTTAAAATTAAACAATAATGCAATTCTTGATCTTTAAAAATCAAAAATTTAATTTTTGTTGGTTCCGAACATCCCGTCATTTCTCGACATTTTTTATTATAGCGATGAGAAAACAGCACAACAGTACTAACAAATAATTTTTAAGGTCTAAATCAAATGTTGCTAAAAAGGAACCTGATTTGACAGATCTGTAGTTTTAAATTTACTGCAAATGGGATTCATACACTTCCAGACATATTTATCTTTTTCTCTAATGTGTTGAACCTCAACCATTGTCAGTAAACAATAATTAAAAGTTTCTGTACTTCTTAAGATTCCTTTTTGTCTAAAAAACGCAATTAAATTTTGCCTAACTCCATTAATTTAAAATTAGAGTTCTAAAAACAGACATTACTAATAGGGTTTAAACAAAAGATTTATTTGATAAATTTGTGAGGTATAAAATTAGTTAATTTTGAAATTGTGATCAACTAAAAATAGCATGTTTTCGAAGTAATATTATTTTATTCAATGCAATCACTTTTCAAGTATACATAGAATGCATTGATAAAAGAAATATTAATTCTCTAGAAAAATTATTATTCTGTTCTGCGAACCTCGATTCCACAGCTACAATTACGATCGAATTTCGTCAAAATTTGCCTTTTTTTCAATGACTCTTGGAAAGTAATAATAACCAAATGGGGCAAAATCAAGTGATTATGGTAAATAGCTGACTTATTCAAACCCGATTTTGTTGATTCTTTGCAGTTCAATACGAAATTTATCGGTATATATATTATCTTCGGAAATTTGGTTCGTCGTGTCTCCACAATTTATCCTGAAGTTTGATTAATATGGGTGTGTTATATTTTTCTGTGATTGACTTTCCATATTCCAAGTGGAGGCAATAACTTTTCCAGCAGAATTCTGTACAAGAAACCTTTTGACATGAGAATAATTATTAATTCATTAAAACAAATATTCATTGCTCGAAATTTTTTCGACCTTATTTTATGCCAAATTGGTGTTTTAATCAAAAAATCAGTAATTGATCATTTTATTCTTGTCAAGTTATATAGTTTACACTAATTACCAATAAATAATTCCATCTGTGTTCAAACGCCCCGGCTTATTCCTCCCAAGAATCATGCACAAGAAAATGATTACTCAATTAACTGGCTTCCATATATCTCATTATATATATCTCTCTCTGTTTAATATAATATCAAATCGTGTAACGTTTTAATGAATTTATTGAATTATATTAAATCAGCTGCGTACAAAAACACGATTAGATGTATTTTAAATTGTTATAACTCAATTCTGGTGAAATATGAAATTTACATTGATAAATTGCTTTTCTTAGCATAATATTATATGAATTTGTAATATACTCAATGAGCACCTGCAGGGTAATTTATGCCTCCGATGTAATAAATTATTATTATACCGGATGTTTATAATAAAGATTATTACTTATGTTGGCTATAATTATTAGGATGAATGAAAATATATTTTCTTTTTATATATTTATTGAATTGTATCAAAAAATAATGAATTTTGCGCCGAATATATTTCCCATCGAATAAAGTTGAAAAATTATGTTAAAATTTATGTTCCAAATAGAAATAATTTATCGTTTAGTTGAAGTGTTTAAAAAATCTAACTCTTGTAGTTTGGAAATAATTTGAATTCCGAAATGGAAGAAATTCCTTCCTCATTATGTGAAAGTTTCATGAAAAATGCTATAAAAATAATTTGAAACTATGGAGGCGCTTGAATAATATTTTATAACACCTAATTTATTATAATTTGACATAATTTTATAGTTGTCTCTGTCTATTTGATTATTTAATGTTCTAACCTTTTAGGGATTTTTCTTGAAATTTTTATATTTCATAGTTTAAATATATTCAACTGAAGTTTAGAAGATCCATTAAAAATAATTACCAAGAGTTTGAAGGTATGTTTAATATACCTGTGAGGAGTTAAAATTAAAATGTTAAATTAAAATTATTTCATGATTAAATTTTGTAAAATTAAAAAGAATATTTTAATTTTAAAATAAAATAATTTTTAATAAAATTGCAATTTAAAAATGTCACAAGAATATTTTTTATATAAGCAGATTTAATGAAATATAATTTTGGATTTATTTAGTCTAAGTAATTTATTTGATGACAGAAGAATTGAATGTTATAGCTTATAACAATACCAATATCTGGACATGAAAAATTACACATAAATACATTATATTAGTGACATGATTTTAATGATTGTAGTTAATAAACTCAACACAGCATCCTAAAGATTTAAGTAGTAAATTTTTATATTTGAAACCAAATTGCCGAAATAATATAATTAAATGCTTGAAAGTGTCACACTTAAGCAATTCTGATTCCAGAAATCGTATTTGCAATTCCTTTTACCATATACTTTTTTATTTATTTATTATCTTTTTGTTAACTATATTCATTTCTCTATCATTTATCAAAGATATCTAGTAGATTACCTATCTATTTGTAAAAATATTTGCGAAGTATTTATGAACAATAAACTTGCACATGTTACTTTTATCATTTTTACACTAATTTCTTTTACTATAAATCTTTTATGGTTAATATTATAGTGTTCTCCTTTACTAGGAAGCTTTATGTGTACAGTGTACCAGATCAGCAAGTAGATCCAACAGTTTTATTCCTTTAATGCACAGCCGTAGTGATTCGTTTGTTTGTTCTGAAATTCCTTTAGGGCCTGGCCTCACTTCAACAAATTCACCCAATATTTTCCTGCAATTCTACAGATCCATGTAAACTTAGTAATGAGATTTTGCTAAGTCAGCAGAAGACATGTATAGTTTAAATAATGGATATAATTTCCAACAGGTTTAGCGCATTGGAATTGAGTCCTTCTAATCAAGTGGTTAATAATAATCAGAAAGTAAGCATTGCATTTTAAAAAATAGTTACAGAACATTATTTACTCTGATTTTTACTAATTTTAAAATTAACCAATAAGTTTTTATCTTCTATGATCCTGTAGGATTTTTTATTCGAATTAGAAGCTGCCAATTACACTTTTTAAGATGATGTGCTGGTCATATCATTTCATTAAATTCATTTATTTAAATTGCTTTTTAACAAATAAAATATTTTATTATTATTGATTTTTTTCTAATTTTCCACGATACTTTTCAACACTGAAAATTCCCATTCAATCAGCCAGATCAAATTCACACCCAATGAAATACTTACGTATGTAACTGAAGCCAACAAATGAATTGTTCATTAAAGGCGGGAATTGTTGATCAATTCAAATTATTAAAGGTATATCTGCCAACTTTGATGCTTGTGTTTCGAATTAATTTAATGAATAAGGAACCTATCTCACCGAATGAGTTACAAAGAATTACTTATGTCCTGACCCATTTTGTATTTCAATTGATGGGAACTATTCGAGTTCGGTTCCAGTGCATTATGCCCATAGATTGGCCGAGTTAGTTGGAAAGGTATACAAAGGATCTAATCCAGTTACCATTAATGAAAGAATTAGAAATAGACTCTTTTACTTGTAATAAATGTTTGGATTTTAAATATATATATATATATATATATATATAATAAGAATTATAGGAACAATAATATTTTATTAATTAAATGTGTGTTGTGATTGATAAATATAATCATTATATTGGACATCTAGATCAGGGGTGGGGAACATTTATTTCCATAAGCCACATTGAATTTGTCGCTTCCAATGAGGCCGCAGTCAAAATGTATTTTAACATTAATTAATTTCATTTTAAATCTTTTGTTTGTATACTGTTACTAATTAAAACAATGTTTAAAATCAGTCTCCTGATTTGAATAATGCAGTACGAAATAATCTGGAATATTTTTATTATTTCTGAATCGAAAATTGATGCAAATAAGTCATCATTTCACAAATGAGTGCTCAATAATCTTATTTATTCGTCTATATACGTTTTGTATTATGGGTGTGATGATTGAATTTCTATATTTCGTTCTTTGTACTCGGTGGGATGCTTGTACAGTACGATATATACAGTTCAGTAGTTACAAGTATTTTTTTATTTGTAAATCATCAAAATTCATGGTTTTTTATATAAATTTAAATTTATTTCGATAAGGCTGTTGAGGCCGCGGTGGCCTAAAGGGCCACAGGTTCCCCACCCCTGGCTATGGTTTAATAGTTTGTCAAATTGAACATTTGAATTTTGGCAAATAGTCGGCTCTTCAACGCTCGATTCATAATAAAATTAATAGTTACAGGATCCTCTAGAACTTTGTCGAGATCTGGTGATAATTATTAGAAGCTTATGCTCCTTTGTGAATCATCCAATGAGTAAATTTAATGTGTAATCCTACTATTAACCTTCATTTTCCCCAGTCATTGCCGCCTCACAGTCCGTACAACGCCAACACATTACGCCACTTTAAATTATGAGCTATAAAGAAATTCATCAATTTTTTATATTTTCACCCGTTGTTTTTTCTTCGAGTCTGGCAGAATAATAAATCTTCAATTACTTATTTTCAGAATGATACCGCACATACAAAAGTTGTGCAAAATTCGTAACATCAGTTGTTTCATCAAGTTGAATAGCCAAATTTAGAGCTTTACTGAATTTTGTTTAACAGCTTTATAAATAAGTCTGTATTTATTTCGCTAATGCGCTTGGCAACGGTATCATTTAAAGAGGTTAAGATTTATTTTGTTAGAAATGTTCTCACCAGGCACTATTTCACACATCTATATTGCCTGCCTGATTTATAAGCGTTTCACCAATTGAATATGGCTTTTTGTCTTTGGCAATTAGGTATGATACTTCAAAGGATCCTCGTAATAGTTTAAAATTATAAATAATGTTACCACTCAATGATTTTTGTCAATTTAATTTATTTCCTTTTCTTATAAAAAATTCAAGTGGTTTGTCTTGATATTGTCTTGATATTTATCCATAATTAGTGAGTAAAATAATATTGCTCGGTAATTATTTTATTTCTAAAATAGAAAATAAATTATTATTTGCAAGAATAAAACCAAGAAAAAAAATATTTGATCGCAATATTTTGCGGTTGAATTCTCCGTTAATTTTGTAATTTGTATAACTTTTGTATATTATAACTTTGTCATAATTTTAATTTTTTTTAGGGATTCAATTCTGGATTCCTAAAATCATTAATATTTTTGATTTGTTATATTTACAATATTAGGAAAACATCTCGTGATTATTTAGAAATTTTACAATATATTTTTTTAATTTTCCGAGTTTCCCTCGGGTACTTTTGCTTTTTTACTGGCAATTAACTTAGTTAGATAACATCCCGTAATAAAGTTTTTTTCGTGAATTGCATTAAAGTTATTGTTATTCTATTCCAAATTATTTTGAGATATTTTGATATTATTCTTTAAATCGCGATTTTCTGTGTAAAACCCCGTCTAGCCGTCATAAAGAGCCGCTTTTCGATTTTATCTACAATTATTTAGGAAAAAAAAAGTATGTGTTCCGAAAGAAAATAATCATCTGTATCTGTATAGGATTAAAATTTGTTCATCATTGTCCGATTACCCACCTGCTTAACCCCTTCGAAGCCTACATGAGCTTTGCTACATTGTTGCCCACGTGGCGCCTGAGAAACTACGGTAAAGATATCTTTAGTTGATAATTAATATACTATGTTTTCCAATGGTAAAATTTTCGACCTAATCATTTGGGGTTTTGAGATGTGAAAAGTCGGTAACATTTTATAAGTTCCAAATTTATTAATTTTTTTAATTATACTAAGTCATTTATTTCTTTTAAAATTTATGTTATTGTTGCGATATATATGAACTACCTCGCAATTACGCCATAAAAATGTAAAAAAAAGTGTAAATGATGCATATCTGTCTTATCGGAGGCTGTACGATTAACATCGAATATTTCAATGTAAAAATAAAATATCATTACTAATATTGACGATTAACTGATTGAAATAGTTTTATTAAAAATTTTAGTAAAATCTTTTTTTAATCAACTGACTCCCATAGGTTTTGAATTATTTAAGTGAAATGTGACACAATCTTTTCTAATTTTTATAAAGTTGACTCTTTCAATTAACACAAAATGTACGTTCTGATTTTAAGCAATAAACCAGTTCTCTTGAATCTATGGCTTGCTTGTTTGAATACAGTTATGTGTCTAAATTATTTTGATCTTTTTGTTGAGTAATTTTTCATCAGATTATTATTGTGAATAAGAATTTTATTTTTAAATAATTTTTGAAAATCCAACTGTTTTATTTGTTTGCAGTCTTTATTAGGTATCTGCAAAACAATAAAAGAAAAATAAGGATCAATTGTTGTTTCTAATATGTTTTAAATAATTGACATAAGTCAAAATTATGATAAGTGAATGAAATGAAAATACACAAGACCTTTTAAATATAACAGAGCCTGGGCCCAGATTTTCATGCGTAATACAGGAACATAATAAGCAATAATAGGTATTTATCATTTTTCTATAACAAATAGTGTACATATTTTCTGTAGTTTGACATCATTAAAATATATTCTAGTAAAAAAATAAATTCTGATTATATTTAATTTATTTTCATTCCGATAAAAATCAAAAATATATTTTCTACGCGACACAAATTGTTTTATTGTTAAATTATGTACTCAAGAAAATAACACTATAAAGCAAAGCAAAAAAAATTGATTTTTGATCTTTTGTCAGAATGAAACGTCAACAGATCAAAGGCGATCAAAATATAGAATTTTTTTGCTAAAAAAATAAATTATAAAATTTATGTTATACTTGATACATTACTTTTTTTCTCTCTGAGCATTTTATCTATTTATAAATATATCTTTCTATAATATAATTTTTAATTCACCACAAAGGACATTTTTTACTTTAACATTTTTCTCTTTAAATCTGCTGTCCGATAACAGTAAAATCAACTCTATATCATATCATGCACACAACAAGTCTAGATGTACCCTTTCACACTATAAATGTGTTTTCAAAATATAAGAAATTAAATTATATCTGCAAAACAATAAAGAGAAATAAGGATCAATTAAAAACTATCACATTATCCTGTGAATATTTATCGATCTGTTATAACACTATTTTATATTAATAAATTTCATTTCATGTATAAAATATTTCTAAAATTTACTTTTAAATTTTTTTAAAAAAGGAATCAAAGGAAATTAATTTACACATGCTTATTGAAGGTAATTTTTGAAAAGTTTCCTTTATTGTTGAATTTGCGTCAACAGCTTTTATTTTTACATAATGAAACCTATTTCTCTTCACCTAAAAGCAGCCGAATGGTGTCAAATCACTAAAAATGAACATTTTTTCACATCATAAAAAATCGACTAGTATTGTATTATAACACATACCCGTGATTCACCATTTCCAAATTTAAACTGCTATAAACAGAAAAATGCGTAAACTACAGGATATAAACACACACACATTCACAGACCTGTTAGTGACATACAGTTAAATTCACTGGGCTAATACACCTGGATTTAATTGTATCCATTAAAATTAAACAAAATTGTACAAACTTTTAAAATATTTACATGTTGATGTATTTCTAGGTCGTACAAATTTACAAAATGTACAAATTATCAACTTATATTAATATCAGATTAAATTTGGAAATAGTTTTTACATAAATCGCTTTTTTTGCTCATTAAATAAATATAACGCAAAGACACTACCAACCTATAATACACATCAAACTGTCACGCAAGTGATTTACGTATACGTTACTCACATTAATATTTTGTTCGGTTTTCGTTTTCTCTGTC
>CAUHTR010007924.1:0-42021 GCA_959609185.1 Schmidtea polychroa
AAATCGTCATTAACGTATCTTAGAAAATCTCAACAGCGTCTTGATGATTTGCTTATAGCAACTATGGCAGCAGTTGGTGTGGAAGACCCGGCTTTATCTGGCATGTGGTGTCAGAATAACTTAACGAATTCCAAAAAGAATGAGCATGATACTAATACATATATGTTATTCTCAGGCCAAAAGTTCATTTCCTAAAATAATGAAAGTAAAATAACTCTATTTTCCTAGACCATGCGTCAGTCCTACCACCCAAAACATTAATCACAAAGAGCCTTTGTCAACTTTATTGCCCGGAAATCAAATTGATAGTGATGTCATTATTCAAGATAGTTGCTCATTTGATATTTATTCCAATCCTCCAAGAAAAGACCAACAAACTGGAAATTTATCCACAAGATCTATTGAAAACTCAAGCGTTTTCAACGCAGTCACATCATCGTCTCAGATGAACCAATTTCCCGGGTATATGGCAACAAGCACTGACATGAACAGATATATGGATGCCAAAAATTTAAAAGCAGCTTTATTAAACGAACTTGTAAGTGCTTTTAATGAAGTTGGCTTTTGATCTTTTAGCAAGGAAATTTGTGGTTCTTAGCTTTCTAAAAGTTTAAAGTCTACAGTGTTTATTTATTTCTGATATTAGAACTTCACGAGCCGAGTAAACTTTTTTCCAACATACAAAATAGACCCCTACTTCCAATTTAACATTTATTTTATCATTATATCTCATGATATCTCATGTGCCATCCCCATTGCTACTCGTAGAATAAGCAACAAATCCATCTTAATTTGACCAATCACAATGCGGTTAGTATGTAATGTTTCAGAGATTCATGCTTTCTCTCACTGACTTATTTGTCTGGCATTACATTTGAAGCCAGTCTGTAAATTTGCTCAAACCATTGTCTTGTCTTGAAATTTCTAAGCATATTGTGGAACATTTTAATCATTATTATTATTTTATTAAATAGCAATATCAATTAAATAAGTTTTTCTTGTATTTAAAATTTGAATTTCATTATGAATTTGAAAAAGATCTTGAATTTTTTGAGTATTTTAAGTTTTTGTTCATCCGATTTAAAGAGATTGAAAAGTAATTTATACATTTATTTATCCATTAATGCCGAAGGTTGTATTTTTTACAGAACTTATAATAACTATAGAGATTCGGTTATGAACATGAAAACATATTTTAATTCATCAAAACATATTTTAGTAATGAATTACTAAAGTTTCCTATATTATGATGCTAGGAAAATGCAGTCTTGCTGCATTGAGGCCGAGGTCATTTTAAATTCAAGGCCGTTTGGAGGACAAATTTTTGCGGAATTTTTGTTTTTATCAACGATTTCATTGGGATCCGTACAAAAGGCCGACATGGACATCGGCCTTTTGTCGTAGACTCGATTTCATTATATATTTTAAGATTTTATAAGTACTTTTCATGTCTATATACTTGAAATTAAAAAACCAAAAACTAAAAATATGCCAAATTTATGAGTGCGTTCGTAATCTTTACTGAAACAAACAAATCTTGTTTCCGAGTCATTTGGAATGTGGATTAGCACACATTCATTTTATTCATTTTTTTGAATTAGATTCATTTTTTTTCTTGATTCATTTCTTTTGAATATTTTTTTCGGGTAAACTAAATATAGTTCGCTAGGCATACATTGATTAAATGGGAAAAAAAGTTTTTCTTAAAAAAATCAATGAAAATTTGACCAGTATACAATTTTTGACTGACCTGGTGAAACTCACCGTCATATTAACGATATCTGTTGAAGAAAGCTGATCAAAAGTTTTATTTAAGCAAAAAACATTTTGATCTTGATTTTATTTACGAACATATAGCATGAATTCTTAGGTCTTTCTTCGAGCTAAAAAACAGATTGAATGTGTAAAAATGTGCTTTCTGAATTTATTTTTTAGTTTAAAAAAACAATCGAGTTCTTTATGAAATATTTTTACTTACATTTAAAGAGCGTCATAATATTTGCGGTAATCATTTAAAACAACTTCACAGACTTTTCTATCTTGCTTAATAATTGAATTAAATCATATACAGACTCATTTGAATCTGTATAAATGCCATCTACAATTTTGCAAATTATATCTCGTTTAATTTTTATAGCCTGATTTTATTTTCAATAAAAATAACAAAGGTTTTTCTGAAAGTAATCCATGAACTCTTGGTAAATCTAAATTCCAAAATCTATTTAAAATTAATATTCATTTTCAAATAATGTATAAGGTATAGATGTAAACTGTTTTTTTATAATGTCTGAATTATTTTCGAGCGGATTCCCAACTCTCGATTTGTATTAAAGTAATTCATAATAATGTGTCGAATATATTCAGCGAGATCCTTGGCTCAATGTAGGTTATAAAATCTTCAAATGGCTCTTTATTAGTTTATAGCTGTCATCTCGATTATAAAGAGATAAAGGTGTGATCATCGTTGCTCTGCCCCTAAAATATTTTGATTTTGTTATTTATAATTAAAATGTGCTGCTAACATTTGGGGACAAATCAGTATCTTCAACTTATTACGTTTGAAATAATTACACCCATAAAACATTATTGTGATAAATAAGTAATTATGAAAGAAACATTTATATAGTATGTATTTATATAGTTTTGCGTTCTTAAATATGTATGCATTCCACTAGTAGACCCACCAATTTTTTAAATTTCTCTGGTGCATTTATTACATTTTCTCGCAGCGACACATTTTTATGTAATAAATAATAAAAAAAAGTTTCAAATTGTTTTTGGTTATAAAGTTGATTGTATCAACCTTGGTAAATAATAAATACTTTTTAAAGCATGCTGATAATTTTTCTTTATATGACTTTAATTATTTTTAACATATCCAGAGTTCATTGCATAATCGTAATGATATAAATTATTCTATAATTAATCTTTAAAAATTTTATACAGAAACGAGATAGGGGTCCACCACTTCCTCCACTCAGATCTGGAAGTTCTCTTGGTAAATTAAACAGCCCAGTTCAAAGATCTCAAATTCAGAGTAAACCTGATGTGTTACCAATAGATTTGAAAAATTCCAAATTAACTGAGCAATTATCCGATGATGACCTCAGCAGACCAACTAGTATTGACGGTTCTAGAGCATCCATTACTAGAGATCCAAGTCTCAATCTCAGTAGAGGTGGCTCACTAAGTAGACGCAGTTCCACATCTTCTAGTAGAAGATCCCATCATCAATCTAGTAAAAAAGTACAATTTATATGAATATTTATTATTGATAAACATCTTGAAATTTTTTATTTAAAATAGAGATTACCGATGGATAAATCATTCCACATAATAAAGGAGGTTTTAATGACTGAGAGAACGTACAAACGGAGTCTTGATATCATATGTATAGTAAGACAGTTTCATTAATATTTATAAAAATGTTAATAAATTATTATTAATGTTATTTTAATAAGCAATTTAAGTTAAAATTATAGTTATAGTTACTCATCTATCAAACTTCTTCCATTTGCACAAAGATCAGTTTCTATAGATAATTTATTATGAAATTTTAATGGTTTTTCTTTTAAAAGTGCATCACTGATTGGAACTCCACATGATCTTTTCTACATTTCACCACTGATTGTTTTATCCATTGAATTAAAAAGAGAGTTTGAAGACTATAAATCAGTAATATATCGATGTTTATTGATACTCAAACATCGATATATTACTTCAAACTATCTTTTTAATTCTATATATATAGTGCGGATTTAGAATCTGTCATTTTTAATAAAATCTTCCATGGGTCGCCTATTCTTTGGTCAATCGTATATTGTTGATCGTCATACACCAAACTTTTTACACAAAATGTTTACCTACTCCTTATTTTCTAGCTGGTCAGCTTTGTCTAATCTTAATTGTAAAATTTTTCTTTTTTGATTTTCAGACATCTATTGTGGTGAATAAGGCTTGATGCAATTATTTTATTGATATAAATCATTTAATAAATAACTGATATAAACAACTGTACTTTGTATAAAAAGAATATTATATATTTAATCTTACAATTTTGGGGGCTGAGTTAAAATGTAACTTAAATTTTTTTAATTTTGTCCGAATAAACGGGACTGTAATGTGTTTTTGATTTCTTTGTCATCATTTTCATTATAACATTTAATAACTTACTGAATCTTTAGTCTTATAATAATGAAGAAAACATGAATTTAATTAAATTTCCTTTTTTACTCAATGCATTTAAATTAGTGATTCCTTGTCGGTGATACGTAAAATTATTTGTTTTTCATGTAGAAATTATTGGATCTAAACAACTTTTGAAAGTAAACTAATAAACTCATTAAGTTACTAATACTTTAATTAAACTTTAATAATAATTACTGATTAAGTATTTCCTTAGTCATTACTTGTACAACGTGTGTTAGTACTATTTTTCACCATATACATTCAACAGATTCCGGTATTGTTACTATAATTATTAATCATGTTAATATTAATAGTTCAATCCAAAGGTCTACGGCCTACTGAGTAACGTTTTGATTATGTTTCTAAATAGGTAAGAAAAATAAATAAACACAAAAAAGAATATTTTATTTTAGTTACAACGAAATGGCATCGTCAAGAAAAGGCACAAAATAGAATCAGAATACCAAATAGTGTGATTCATTTGAAATTGTTTGCAACAAATCGTGTGTACGCCAATCGTCTTTAATATAAATTTATTAATTTATTTTATCATTAGAAATTGTTTTTCACTGAAATCAGGTGGAAATAAAAAAATGTGACTAATTAATTTTGTCATAATATTTCATATTTGTTTTGAAAAAATATTTTAATTCAGTGGTTTAGAAAAGCGGTAGCAAGCGGAAACGTGGTTGACGTCAATAGTCGATTACCGGAACCACTATCGAAGAAAATATTCGGTCTCTTGGATCCTATTCATGACCAACATACTCAAATTTTGAAAGAATTAGAAAACCGAGTAATGGTTGAATTTAATACTTTTCAATCTCCCTACACCTCAAAAACTAGTTCGCGTTCAAATCTTGGATTAGATACTACTGAATCAGAATCGAACCTTGAAAGAAAATTTCAAAATGACCCAAGTCCAGTTTATCGCGTTAGCGATATTTTCCTACAAAACCTTTGCATAATACCAGTATTAATTTCTATTTTTTTTCAACTGTTTGAATATTATCATTTTTTGTAAACTTTATAGATTAAATTCATCCATTATATATTGAGAAATAACATAAAATAGAATGAGAAAGAAATTTTATAAATACAATAACTTTTCTTTTTTGTAAATAATTATAAATAATTAGTGTTAATTGATATTAATAACACTCCAAATATAACAATATAAACCTAAACACAAAATTCTTTTAATCGACAGTTATCAGGAACTTTAAAACGGAGATGAGGGGTAGTTATTCCAATGTATGTACAATATATGTATTCCATTGCGCCCATAACAAGATCTGAAGCAAGAATTGAATTATACCAACTTTACAATTCATATTACACACAGCCAATTCAATCATTGATAGTTTTTTTTCATTGATTTTCTACATCTCTTCACCTATTCCAAAATCCGTCTATTGAGTATTGGAACCAGCAAAATATAACTTTCAAATTATTATAACAATCACTAAATAATGACATTGATTTAAATACAAGTAAAATGCCAATCCAATATATATTAAATCTCAATATATTTCGACAGACTTGGATCAATTTTCTTCTATGTAACACACATTTTTGACACTGCCTTTATACATTGTTTTTATAACACTTGACAAAAACTGTAGAAAATGTATGTTACATAGTGGAACAAATTTGATCTTTAGTCATAATGAAAATGAATGAAATATTTTAAAAAACAAAACAAATCAGAGAAAGAAAATTAAGGATTTTATTTGTTTATTTTATCTCTTTTTAAAATTGACTATTATGACGTAAATAACGATTTGTGAATGTAAGATTTGAATAAATCAATCTATTTAATTCTAACTTCAGTATTTTAAGTCAATATGAATCAAATTGAAGTATTCATTTAAAAAATACGAGGCCATTGTAATTTTTGTTCCCGTTTTTACCTGATATTCAAATATCAATGTATTATTTGTTTTCTATATTCAGACATGTCACCATAAGTTTGTCCATGTTGTATTACAGATATCTTAATCAGATTACTTAATTCTTTAATCTTTGATCTGTTTTTGTTTTCTTTTAACATTTCATTTATTTTTATTACGGCAGTAGGTCAAATATATATATATATATATATATATATATATATATATATATATTTCTTAAATCTTTAATCAATAAATACAAATTTTTCATTGCCAAACGAAATAAAAATTAATTCAGTCATTAATTGGTTTCCGCATTTCTCTTTATCTAACTCCAGACTATTTGTTTAATGATATGTTTTGATACTTAACTTTTTTAATGTTCCTTATTACGAAAAATAAGTCGAATTGTTTATTTTAGCTGTATAAACAGTACTTTGAATCTGCTGAATCTATTTTGTTATCGCTTGATCAATGTATCAAAAATAATCCGGTTTTGAAGGACAATATCAGAAAATTCGAAATTCAAAAGGTTTGTTACATGCCGTTATATGCATTTTTTTTAACTCCCGCTCATCGCATTCTGCAATACCGCCAAGCTTTTGAACGATTATTGCGCCACATCGGAGAAAATCATTTGGACAGCAAGGATTGCAAGTGTTAGATTTTATATTTTATTTGATTTCATAGCTAATTTTGCATATTTGATTTATATTTTATTCAACATTTTTCTTTTACAATTGACTCACCAAATTGCTAAGCTAATACTGAAAGAATGTATTTTATAACGTTTTTTAAACTTCATTAAATTTTCATTGCTTATTTATTTATATTTCTTAATTTTACCGCTCGCCATTTATTTCAATGTGTAATATTGCAAAATATTAAGTTAACGAAAATTTATGATAGCACTTTCTTAACACATCAAAATTTACGATTGCATTAGTTTGTTTTATGAAGTCTGGTGAATGAGAGTTCCTTCGTATATCTAAAGTTGCAGATCAGTAAAGAAAAAAGTATACCTGATTTCTGTTGATAATATTGAACTAATTCTATTATGCAGATCCATTTCAGCTATGCTGAAAATTAATTACAGCCAACGAAAGCTATAACAAACTTTAATTGTACGAATACCGATTTGGTAATATAAAACTAGTATGTTGTGAGCCCGTAACACCAAAGAGAAAATGCCGCCCATCCACTATTATTCACTAGAAAAGAACTTGGTAAATATTTTTTTCAAATTTCTCAAAGATCTTCTCAGTGGATTTTAAAGATTTATAGCTTATTCGATTCGCAACAATCTCTTCTGCAAATCTCTACCAACTATATACTAGAAAGGAACTTATTTAAGAGTTTTTAAACTTTCTCGAAAATATCGGGGATCTCAAAGATTTATAGCTCATTCGATTCACAACAATTTTATCTACAAACCTCTATTTTTAAAATATTGTTGTAGAATAATACAAAGGTTTTTCCAACTCTGCTTTGTTCTGCATTTGGTTTGTGAAACTTCGTGAGTAGATTCAATATAGGTTTCCAAGTTTTCCTTATTTTTAATTATTTTTGAAATGATTGTTTTGTTCACTTTATATTTCATATACAACATTCGTTCCTTTTTAAAGCCGTTCCTTTCAATCCATCTTCTGATAGATTATAAAACAATTTCTGTTATTTTTAGTCATATATTTTTAAAATGGTGTTTTTAACAAATATTTTGAAACCAGACCTTAAAATATGACCACTAAACCACGAAGCCGCATCAAATATTTCAAATAAATACATTTAATATTTTAAAAATTAGGTATATGAGTAACTCATTTCATTTTTGTGTTACTTAATAGGTGTAAACATTAGTTTGTACCGGCATTTAATAGTGGTCAGTAATTAAATGAAATAAAATAATTTTTTGTTTTTGGAAAATTAACTGGATATTCAATGTAATTTCTAATAGCAGATTTGGTATATTTGATGTATCATTGTGGCAGAGTAGTCAGATTCCTGAGTTTGGTCACAAATTTGATGGGTTTGATGCCGAGGTGATTGCGTTTTTTTTAAATGGTATTCGCATTGAATTATTTACTTTAAAACTTTATTTTGTTCAATTACTCTTTCTAACTTGAGAAATGTAATAATTGATTGTTATTGTTTTATTAAATTTTATAACTTTTCAGTGATTCTTGTTCAACTGCAAGACTTAGTTCAAGGATTGTGGGATGCGTACAAGAAAACTGAAAATACCTGCAAACTGCTGGAATTACAGCGCGACATTGTGGGATTCCAATCATTATCAAACGGTCCAAATGAAAAACTGAATAATACCAGTACGATTTTTGAATCACACCGAAACTTTATTAGAGAAGGCTGGCTACAAAAACTGGGGAAAAAAGGCTATCAACAGCGCATGTTTTTCATGTTTTCTGATCAATTAGTTTACACGAACAAATTAAATGGAAATATTTTACAGTTTAAAGTTAGTTTATCATTAAATTAAATGTCATAGTTTGTATGTTTCGGGAGTTATCGGAATTATTATTAATTTTTATTTTTTTTATTATTATCTTTCACTTCCAGATAGAAAATATTCATATTTTCGTTTCTAAATTTAAGATTCATCAGTCTACTTTATTTTGACTTAATAATTCTAATTGCATTTTATTTGTGATTCCTATTAACATTAAATTATTTTAATAAAGTCATATTATCCCAATATTTTCCATTTGTTTTAAAATAATTGAAGTTAATTGTTACCTTTCTTTGGGATATACCATTGTGAATAATATAAAAAATGTTGAAAATTTATTTAAAAACAATAAAACAAACTTTCTCTTAAAATTCAGGTATTTTAGAACTTAAATGTTATGTACATTCCAATGAATAACAAGATAATTGGCAATCACTTTTTCAAATAAAAACTCGATTAGTGAGATACTATAGAAGAAATCCAACCTGGTACTCATATGACAATATTATTGGAAGAAATTTTAAGTTTTTATGAAGAATTACAGAACGTTGAAGTTTTTCTTCTGAATCGGGAAGGTTTGGATTTTGGATAAATAGTATTTTTAAACTCAAGCATTAATCACCTTAAAATATTTCATAAATGATAATAATAAATTGAAGTTATCTGGTAAAAGAAATTAATTTAATTGAATAGAAATCTTCTGAAAATAGCTTTAACTTCATGTTATAAATAATTCCATTAATTCATTTATGAACGGAAGTATTGCAAACACTTTTAGTTCTTAATTAGAAACAAACTTTTCAAAGAAAACTGATTGATAAAATTAAAAAAATCAAATGGAGTTTAAAAACGGAGATGTAAGACATATATCTGTAGAGGTGTGAAATATAAATCGGTACGGATATAGATTTATATATCTGCACTTGATCTGTATCCGCAAAAAATTATAAACTACTAACACGACTTTACTTTTTAGTAATATAAAAATCAAATAGAGTGCAACTCAATAGAAATTCAGTTTTATTGCCGACAAATTAAAAAAAAAATTTAAATATAACGAAACAGTAAATTTATATTTTATTAAAATTAAAAAATCATTTTCGCCTTGATCATCACAAATGTTTATGGCTTCGTAACACCTGTACTTGTCTTGGTCAGTCGGATATCATTTTATATCAATAAAATGTGTAAGGATTTATAGAAATGTGCATATTTCTATAGTCAAATGAATTGATACCTAAACTCAGAATTTAAGTAGTATAAAATCTCTTCCTTGCCTCTATTGCTCCTTCAATCTCGAAAATTTCCACTTGTGGGACAATATACTATGTCCAATGCCACTCGTTTAAGTTCTATAAAAAAAGATACTAAATTATTTATTAAATTATCAAAAGTTTGTAGAATTTTGTCAATAGATTAACTGTAAAATTCAATAATTTGTTCACAAGAATACGAAAAAGATATAAGTTTCGCCGGTTACTTTTTGTGAAATAATATTTGTAAACTTTTCTGAAAATCCATTAATTAATCCACATAATTATGATCAAATGAATCTAGTAAAGTTTTTAATAACATTTAAAATGAGGTAGAAAATCCCGATTTAATTTTATTCCTTTAATTTATTTTTTAAAAATAAATAAATATTGAAAATTCTTTTAAATTTTCTTTTTAATTATCAATTAAAACATGGAAACTTAATAATTTTAATCACTAAATTAAATTAACATATTAATTTGAATGGGAGTTCAACTTTTTTTAAATAAAAGTGATAATGGATGTATTTTGCAAACAGGTTCATGGACAATTTCCACTCCATGATTTGATGATTGAAGAATCTGAGCCGACTCATAGTTTTACTGTCTACTCTGGAAATCGCTGCTTTTTAGTAGCTGCCAACAGTCAATGGCAGCGTGACCGATGGCTTGAGGATATCAGTAGAGCTATTTTAGCCGCAAAATCTTCCTCCAGTCTCACGGGAAATGGAATAGTTGATAGTAAAAAATTCCTGGTTGATGACAATGGAAATTCTGACCAGCAGAAAACTGGTTAGATATTATTGACATGCAAAAATAATAAATACCATTAAAATTTAATATTATTGGTAGATTTTTATTATATAAATATAATATTTTATAATGATGTTTAGTTAATTTAAAATATTCCTGGTTTATTACAGTGCTCTATAATATTCTTGAAGATAATCCCCGAATTGGGTTTTGAAAGAATTAAGTTCGTCTTGTAGTTGTGATAATGTTTTGATCTTCCCTAGAGTTGATCGCTGATAATTTCGGGAGAAATTGATACCTGACTAGATTCGAGTCTTTCACGTTGATAGTCCGTTGTATTATCCTGTGATAAATGATTATTTCTTTCATGATTGTTGAAATATTTTTTTAAATATTCTGTATTTCTGTATTAATAAGTCCATTGATTGATTTTTGTGAATGAATGACTTCTTTAAGCTTTTCACAGAGTATTTTGCAGTGTGTATCCAAGGTGTATTCCAGATTTTCTAGAACGTCTGGTGGCAAGCCTCTCAACAGACAGAAGTATTTTATTTTTTTGCTGCTGTTGTTGAATAATTCAAATGATGCATCATTCTTGGCATTTGAAAAATAATTTGGAATTCTTATATACTAAAGATTGTTTTCATCAATTTGAAGATATCCCACTTCTGACCCCATTATTATCGACTTCTTTAATTACAGACATAATTGAATGTTTCTAAAGAATTATTATTTATCAAAATCTTTGAATTAAAACAAATATTTTACGAATTTATTTAAATTAAACTGAATAAAATGCAAAATATTTTTATCTAAGTACTTAAAATATATTTATTAACTAATAAAATATAGTTTTGAAGGTTTGAATTGCGATCGTTGGAATCTGATTTAAGATTTTAGTTTCGTAGTTGTTTTATTTCTGAGACTAAGATTAGCAAAAGTAAACAAGCGGTAATCGATATTGATCCAAAACAATGGTTAGGACTTTCTTTTTCAAACTTCAAATGCGAACTGATGTTTCCATTAGGTGAACTCTGAAGACTGATGACACAGAAATACACGAAGAACAAAGAGATTTATGTTGATGAGATACATATGATGTTGAGGTGAAGGGGTACGATATTCCACAAATTGTTATGATTACTGTTATGATGATTGTTATGAAAAAATTTTTTGAATACATTTATTCGTTAGTTTTGAAGTAAAAGGCAGCAAATTATGATAATATATAAACAACGAAATTTTTGTTTATTTCATCAATAATACATGTAATTTTAATTTAAAAAATTAATAAAATTAAATGTGCATGTTTCAGGCACTGAAATTATTAGTATTATTATTATTATTATACTTAAATTTATTTTTCACATATCTTTATATTTTATTACCCCTAAGATAATTATAAGATTTTTTTTTAATATGCAAATTTATTTTTGAATAAAAATTTGGATAGTAATTTAATGAATATATTAGAAAAATCAAAAATTATTCTCGATGAACGGTATCAAATACAACAGAGATCCAACACCAGTGTTCATGTTTGCTGGCATCGTAACTGCAGTTTGGCATTTACTGAGATTCTCAGAGCAAATGAAGTTTGTTTTATTAATATATAAACTTGAAAATGTATTTACATATAGAATTTTGTATGCAATTTTATTTATATTTTATTTCTTCATTTTTGTGATTTAGTAAATATAATAATCAAATTAGAATTAATAGTTAAGAGTTCGTCGAGCCAAAAATAATAGATGCTTTAAATGGTTGGTAAAGAGTTTTATGTAGTCGTTAAGAGTTATTAGTTTACCTAGAAATTTTATGAGCTTGATAGTGAGGTTTTAAGCA
The DNA here is from genome assembly GCA_959609185.1 of Schmidtea polychroa. NCBI lineage: Eukaryota > Metazoa > Platyhelminthes > Tricladida > Dugesiidae > Schmidtea > Schmidtea polychroa. The sequence goes on from CAUHTR010007924.1 coordinate 12,396, forward strand.
TTTGTTTGGTTAGATAACATTTAATTACAAGTCAATTTTTATTGAATTTTGTAAATTCGTTAAATGTATCAATAATTAATTAATTATCCAGTCAAAATGAAATATTGATGTAATATTGTAACATTACCCTTTATAATTGTAAACATTCTGTGATGGATTTGTGACATGGGACTCAGTAAGGAGTAATATCACACTGAAATAACATCTTGAATGGATTTGTGACATGGGACTCAGTAAGGAGTAATATCACACTGAAATAACATCTTGAATGGATTTGTGACATGGGACTCAGTAAGGAGTAATATCACACTGAAATAACATCTTGAATGGATTTGTGACATGGGACTCAGTAAGGAGTAATATCACACTGAAATAACATCTTGAATGATAAAGTTTAGTTGTTTGATTGGTTGTCATTGATAATATTGGAGTAAAACCAACTACCGTATATACTCGTGTATAAGCCGAAGTGAGTTTTTATAGTCAATTTTTTGTCCAAAATCAAGTACCCATATTTAAGATCCATATTAATTATCATTAACCAATAAATAAGCATTTAAGGTTATTATTTTGGTTTTTTACCTTTTTATGATATTAAATGACAATGTTTTGGTAAATTTGAATCTAAAATTCTACTTATCATATTTTAAAACTTGTTTCTGACATTTTAGGTTTAGAATATGTGTGAAAAAATAAAAAACATAAAATTTTAAAATCGATATCAAATTAATTCGTAATTGTCTCAAAAATATTGATTTAAAGATTATTATTATTTTATTTACAACTTGTACTGAAATAAATTTTGGAATTATGAGCGAAGAGTTAAATGCTATGGCTTCTATTATGGCGACCATTCCAGCGGATGTACTTATTGGAAGTACTACAAGGGTGATCAAAGAATGCCAGAGGTTCTTCGAAATTACAAATACGGCAATTGATACTTGTCACTGTAGTGCCTCTGACTAGCACTTTTATTAATTTAATAATTGAACAAAAAAATATATTATTGAATTAATTAAATTAAAATTAAAAATCAAAAACAATTGTTTAAATAATCTTTTACTTGCTCTTTTTACGAAAATCATTATCAAATTCAATTTACGAAAATCATTATCGAATTCAATTTAAAAAAAAATTATCAAATTCAAACCTGTCTAACGAAGTAACTGAAGTTGTCACTGAAGTCGAACAAGTTGAAGAAGTTGAAGAATCATCAAATCGAGTCAAAATCAATGCTAGTCAGAGGCACTACAGTCACTACACTTTTGGATAGGACATTAATCAATTAATACGAAATGTCAGAAAGGAAAACAGATGAATGAAAACTTCGAACAGCATTTCAACGACCAATAACATTAATAGGTAGTAGAATAATCGTCAGAAGTATTAATATTGAAAATCCAAAAAAAATTGACGAAAAGATTGGTATCACTAGGAATGAAGAGGAAATACAAAAATGTCACTTTACTAAAGATAAAGAAGTTAAAGAAGAGGTTGAGAAGAATCTAAAGACAATAAAAAAATAGAAAAATTAAATAATCAAATGATAAGAGTGATGTAGAAATAGAAAGTAAGAATAAAAAGAAATAGATAATGGAAGAATCAAGAAGAAATGATGAAATAACGATAGATAAAAATTACAAATTCTTAAAGGAGACTTGTGTATTAATGAAATTATAGAAGATGCAACAGAGTAGAACATTTATCAGTAGAAGAACAGAAAACAGCACTAATAACAAATAATACTATGCAAGGTAGATCGAGTTCAACAAAAATAAGGAATAAATTTTTATTAAATAAATGTGAAATATTTATAAGATTTCATGATATTTAAATTTTCATAATAAATTTTAAATCTTAATTATAATAATTAATCAGGGTACATGTAATGGGTCTGATGCCACATACATTGGAGAGACTTCACGTCATCTCTGTATTCGAGCATGAGAAAATTATAGACCAAAAGCATTGACCAATATTAGTGACAATAAGGCCTGTAAAAGTAAAATAGGCATGTCTGGTTTTAAAATGTTGTCCAAGATTTCAATAATTATTGGGAACGTGTAATTTGTGAAGCGTTATTGATAAAGTCATTGAATCCGAAAATTAATGTGAAGAATGCAGTGAATACTTGTGTTTTAAATGTTTTTAAATAATGTTATGTTTATTGAATTTATGGATTGTTGTTGTTAAATTAAATAATTATTAAATTTTTAAATTAAATTTCAATATTTTAAAATTTTATATTTGATTGTTAAACTAAAAATAAATATATTAGTTGAATTATAATTTTTATAATTCTTAAATATTAAAATATTTTTATTAAAAAATTGGATATACTTATTATAATAAATACCATTAATAAATTAGTTAAAAAATCTATAATTTCTATAGTTATTTAAATATTGAAATATTAAATTATTTTGATAAATTATTTGAAAGTATTTGATTCAAGACTGAAGTTTGTTTAAAATGTAAACAATATTGTATCATTAATAAACTTTTGTATTATGACTTTATCTACTGAAAATGACTTGCATATAATTTAGAAGATGTTTTCTTAACATCTAACAACGATAAAACCAAGACACATCAACCAATAAATCTCGAGAATAAAATAGAAGAAGCAATAAGAAGTAATGAACAGCCACGAAAAACGGATACTGTATTAATAGGAATGAATTATTGGCAATATAGCATGGATCAACTATTTAGACAGCCTGGAAATTAAAATGGAATATATGAAAGGCAAAATACACAGAAACACAGATATGCTATACACGAAAACATGTATACAATGTATGATGAAGCATGAAGATCCAAAAACGGACAAAATAAAAACCATAATATTAATAGTAACGACAAAAGAATAAATCGGGAAAAATAAGGAATGACGAATGAGATTGGAAGTAAAAATTAGACATTTTTGATGAAGGATAACACAGTAAAAACAAAAGAATACATGATGTGGATACCAGTTCATAATCGACGGAAGATTAAAGAAAAAATTACACATATTACTAGATATACAGAAGCACAGAAAGAGATTGCATAAATTCAGAATAGCTTTAATATGGAAAATTTAGCGAAAGAAATAAAAAATTATAATTGCGAGTTGTGGAAGATATCAGAAAACAAAAGCAATAACGACGAGGATAAAGAAGGAAACTTAGATAATAGTGTGTAGTGAACTATTCGAAATATATATATATATATATGGACATTTGCGAACCATTGAAAAAAATGCTTAACAAAAGGAAATATATACGCGAAATCATTGACCACTATAGTAAGTACATGTCATTATCAGCAATAAGCAAGCAAAGTGAAAAAACAATAAGTGAAACATTGATAGATAAATGAATATTAAATTTTGGAGCTCCACACGAACCTCATGTAGATAGTGGAAAGAATTCCGAAGCAATCAGTATCAAAATGAATCAGCAAGCGTAGCTGGAATCGAACTAATATTTCCAAGTTCGTATCACCATAACACGAATGGCAATTATTAAACAGTTCCGAACGATCAGAAAGCATATGAATGCACCACTAAATGAAGGATGAAGAAAAAATTGGACCGATTTACTACTATAGATAGAATGTTACTCTATTATGCATTTGGTTTTAATTTAAATTTTATTAACAAAGATATTTTTAATCGCTAAAAAATTACAATTTAAAAAAAAACCTAACAAAATTTTAATTATTAACAAGCATGTATTATTTTGTTCTAGGAAATCTTTAGATTAAAAAAGTAAATGGAACTTATCGCACATTCAGAGATTAACGTTATCTCAACGCCATGATAACCCATGACTTCTACAAACGCTAAAATGTCTTCGACAATTTTCCTCATTAAAGCTTATCAATAAGTTCCAATGAAATAGACTAATATTGAAAGACGGCTGTACTATTTTATTTAAGTACATATATATGCCATTTCAGTAAAAACATTTTATAGTCGCATACATCAAGGATTGTCTGATCTACCTTTCGCAAATCCGTATGTATATATATATATATATATATATATATATATATATATATATATATATATATATATATATAGATAGATAGATAGATAGATAGATAGATAGATAGATAGATAGATAGATAGATAGATAGATAGATAGATAGATAGATAGATAGATAGATAGATAGATAGATAGATAGATAGATAGATAGATAGATAGATAGATAGATAGATAGATAGATAGATAGATAGATAGATAGATAGATAGATAGATAGATAGATAGATAGATAGATAGATAGATAGATAGATAGATAGATAGATAGATACTATCCCCATTAATTCTGATTCCAAAGACGCCGAAATACATAAATTGCATTTAGATCCAAACTCTACATGCATTCTGTGAATAGAAATATGAAATAGAATTATTTAATTACTGGAAACTATCAACAAGGCCAAAAAGACTCTGATTTACCTATCTTTGAACAGGATAGACTTTGATATTAACTACCGATACTTCAAACGTATCGTTACTACACTACATCAAATTACTATGAAGTCCTTGAACCCATAGTTTTATTCAAAGAAACTCTTCAACTTAGAGGTTTTTAGCTTTTATATCAAAATCTTAACTGTTCAAAGGCCTCACTTTTTGTTATTTAAAGCTGGCGGAATACATAGTCTACAATGACGCGAGCTTTGCCTTCTCGATTTTGCTTTGGTTCTTCAACTTCATAACTATATTAATTGATCGATTTAGTCTGAAACTGGAAGAACTTGAAAACATTTCCTCGCAATCATTAGTAACCGAAGATTCTCTTCGTCAAACTCATACAAAACTTACAGATGTTTTGAATAGATTTTAAATTATTCATTAAAATTTATTTTTATATTTTAGAAAGGAATTTATTTTGTTTTAGAAATTTTTATATCAAAAATTTTCGTTTGTCAGTTTCTTCTCGCTTCATTCTTATTCTAAATCATATTACTTTTTAATTGCAGTCTAATTACATTGTTCAGGTTCTGTCCTTGTAAAATGGCTAAACATTAAAATAATTTAAAGTAGTTCATGAAATAGATGACCATTCAGGGCTATAAAGATTCTCCTGATTAACATATTTTCATGGATTAACGTATTATAGTACAATGAAAATTATTTATGTAATTCATTGAGTTCCGTGTCTAGGTAAAATTTGAAATATTTTCTTTTCATAAATCAACAAGTTGTCATTGTGGTTTTCAGATTGTTCATATGTTATGTTATCAATATTGTAGGGAAATAATAAGGATAATGTTTATACTAATTTCCCGGTGGATATGTGGAAATATCGTTAATAATTTAGTTTATTCATTTTGACCATAAACAGAAATTTATAATCACTTTTTTTGAAACGATAGCTAATTTTTACTTTTTTCAATAATTTATTAATGTTACCATTATTTTATTAAATATTATTTAACGTGTACATTTTAGAATGAGCTGTCAGGATATTTACTTAGAAAATTTAAAAATAGTAATGGTTGGCAAAAGCTGTGGGTAGTTTTTACACAATTGTGCCTGTTTTTCTTCAAAAATTATCAAGATGACAGTCCTTTAGCTACTTTGCCATTAATTGGATATTTAATTTGTCAACCTTCACCAGAAGACCAAATCAGAAAAGACTTCGTGTTCAAGCTGCAATTCAAAAATCATGTTTATTTTTTCAGGGGTGACAGTCAATACACATATGACAGGTATATTATTATTATTAGTGATGATTTCTTGGTTACAGCATTAATTAAATGTTAAATAATTAAATTATAATTTAAGTATTTTGTTGTATATATTTAATAAAATGAAAGAGTTTTCAACTATAAAAAAAGCCCTTTTCAATTTCCTGGAATTTAGTTGCTTCAATTTTCATATGCTTTTTGATCTTCTCTTTTATTTCTTTTTCTTACTCGTCATTAGTTAACAATTAAAATAAACTGTATCAAAATAGAACTTTTTTGAAGAATTTAAAATTTTTTTTTATTAAATGGCCTCTAAAATTCAATATAAAATAATAAAAAAAAATTTAAGTTTTTAAAGTTTTTATAATTAACTCATAAAAACTTCTTTTAATAAATAATATTAAAATATTAATAAAATTAAAAATAATATTAAAGATGTTAATAAAATTCCGATTTGTATAGCACATAAATCTTGGACATTGAGGGAAGTTTCTGCAAACAACAAAAAAAACGAAAACATTTGAACAATGGAAAACTGTCAGACCCCGAAGAAAATACGCTTCTCAAAAAACATTATCTACTGCATCATGTGCCATGTATACAAAGGAATATATATATATATATATATATATTGGAAGTACGCTTAGAAACCTAATCCTAGGTATACAGACATCTCCAACAATGTCAACCAAAGAAAGAAAGAAAAAATATTTTAATTGAAATCTTAGCCAACGGAAACATCCAAAAGAAGAATGTCAGATTGAAAGAGGCAATTCTTATCATAAACAGACGGCTAACAATCAATACTAAAGCAAAGATAAATGAAATCATCAATCTGATTAGTTGTTATTGACCTTGAGAATATATATTTTTAAATATTAATTTTAAAATAATATAAAAAAATCTTGATCAAATTTTAAAGTAAACTTTTGGAAATCATTAGGAATAGAAATCAGAATATAAGCTTTTTTTAAAAAATTGTTAATTTGTGTATGTAAATAGTTATTGGAAACGTTTTTTATAAATATTTTATGATATTATTTATTAACAGAAGTTTCTATGAGCTAATTATAGAAACTTTAAAAACTTAAAATTTTTTTTATTGTTTTGTTTTGAATTTTAGAGGAATTTTGATTTAAAAATTTTTTAAATTCTTCAAAAGTTTTATTTTGATTCAGTTTATTTTCTAACCCATGAGAAGTAAGAAAAAAGAAATAAAAGAAAAGATCGAAAAGCATATGAAAATTGAAGCAACTAAAATCCAGGAAATTGAAAAGGACTATGTTAATAGTTGAAAATTCTTTCATTTTATTAAATATATACTTCGCAGCAAAAGGCTTAAATTATCATTTAATCGTTATTATTGTTATTATTTTTTTTTAAATTCTAAGATACTTGTTATTAGATATATTCGAAAAATATGAACTTTAGGCATAATTTCACATTTGTTTTGCAAATTTAAATATTAAACTTAACAATAAATATTATTTCATTAAATTATATTAATTATTGAAGCAAAGATTTGGTTCACAGTGTAAAATAGTTGATGTAAAAATTAAATTATTTTTTCTTACAATTCTTTAGATAAACCTGTGTTTCAGTTTTTATGAAACTTTCAAGTAATTATGATAAGATAAATTATTGACAAATAATTCACAAAAAATAAATTATATTTATTAAGAATTTCAAACTGTTCACTGTAATTTGAATGAATCAAATAATTAACTACAGAATACAAAGAGTGTTTAAATATGAATCAAACATTGAAATATTATTCAGCAAATTCTATAGACGTTCAAACTATTCTTCACAAGCATTTGAACACTCATCTTCAGTTTCAAAATTGTTTTCATTTGCTCCACATCCGCCATAAATGAATTTCTCGCATGATTCAGTTGCTGGGTTGAAAAAATACCTTGGAAAATACGCTCTGCACATTCCAGCTACCTTAGGCAGTTCGCATATAGGATCTAAATGGAATGAAATTAATTTTAATTAGAAAACATTATGGCTAATAAAAAACCCTTATTCAAGTAAGTTATAAGACATTGTATTCATACCTCGACTTTGTCCCATTTCGAAAAACACGAAAACTAACATAATTAGAAAAGCTATAGAATTCATTTCAGTGTACAAAATGAAATATGGTCAAACGCTATATATATTCAATAAATTTCAATAATTTTCAATAAACTCCACGTGCCGACATTATGTTTACTGTCAAATAATAATAAATGCGATCTGCACTAATGCTCAAATTTTGAACAGCTTTTTATTATAAGCCTTTGAACAATTTTTGAGGACCTTTCATAGTTTAATTTACATTTAAAATTCATTTTCATTGTTTTCTTAAGATTTTTACAAAAGTTATATTTATCATTTATTATTATTTTTATTATTATTATTATTATTATTATTATTATTATTATTATTATTATTATTATTATTATTATTATTATTATTATTATTATTATTATTATTATTATTATTATTAATAATAATAATTTGATTTTGATTTATTTAATAAATCGTGGTTTCTGTTTTTTATTCTTGTTGCGGAGTTGAAGATATAATGTTTAAATATTGAATAAATGGTTCTGATATTCAGATCAAAAAAAAATGTCATTAGAAGGCTTAATTTGTATTATGATATAAATAAGGAATGTAATATATATGACAGGGGTACCCACTAATTTTTCTAGGAGAGCTACATTCACATCCAAAATGTGTATGCGATCTACTTTTTTAATACTTACATAATATTTAAACTAAATAAACAAAATTAAATTAAACTAAATTAAACTAAATTAAACTAAATAACATTTTGGAAATGGTGAAATCAAAATTAAAAAATGTTATTTAGTATTACCATAGAAATGGAACACAGAACATGAAAATTGGCAAAAAATTTAAGCATAAAACAGAAATTTTATATAAAATCTAAATTTATATAAAAAATATTTTTTTTATGAAGATCTACTAAAAAATCCTTCGCGATCTACCGGTAGATCGCGATCGACCTTATGGGCACCCCTGATATATGATATGTTAAAAAGACAAATAATTACAAAAGTATATTGTGTAAAATCATATGGTTTGTTGCTGTTTAATCTTGCGTCACATATAATTTTTGAAATTTTTAAATAGTTTTCACAATAATGGTTAGATATTTTTCTTGGTGTTGCAGTGTATCTAATTTGCAATTTGAGCTAGTAGGGTCATATCGAATTCCAAATTACTGTAAATGCAAATTTTAAATCTCATTCATATCCGAGTCATATAATATGTATGTGTTCTAATTTCGGAATAATATTTAGAGATTAAAAATATATTTGTTGATTTTATGTAGTAAACAGTGAATTCTTTATAAGTTCTATTATAAACATTTTTAAAGTTATAATTTCTACCAAAATTTAAACAATTACTTTTTTAAACAGAAAAGGATAAGTGCTCTAACTTATTTGTTGTATTTAATTATTTGATGTTTAAAAATTTATTAGATTATTTAAACAAGTAATTTAAGATACCGAGTACACAATAAATATAAATAACTATATAATCTATAGTTATATTTCTTTAATATCAAAGTGCTATTATCATGAAAAATACTATGCTTACTCGTCAAATTGGGAAATTTAAAATAATATTTATTTTGGTGACGAATATCATCAGAATTACATCTGATTTTTATCAATCCTTACACATATTTTACATATTTTACCAATTCCAGAACAAAAAATTGACACATCAAATGATTTAAAGAATGATCATTAATTAGTTTCTAAAGTGGATTTTGATTTCGCTCTTCAGTTAAACGATCCGATATAATGTCAATATAGAATGTCAATATAAAATGTCAATATAAAATGTGCTTTTAGGATTTATGTTATCCATAAAAATGATCGATAGTATTATTCTAACCTAATATTTCAAAGTAGTAATATGTAAATAACGAATTCAAAAAACCACATCAGTCAACAATATACAGTCACATATTCTTTAATTAATTTGTTATTTATTAAATTGTTAAAAATATTAATTAATTTAATTAATCATTTTAATTAATTAATCAAATTACATCCTCACAAGACACAAATCAAGGACTCAATATGATTTAGTAAATCAGATTCAATAAATGTAGAAATATTGTATAAAAGAATTGCGTGTGAAGCTCTTTAATCTGACATTCAAACCCCAGAAATAAATGACATGCATGATATTTCTTTTGTTGTTAATTGAGGACACTTGGAGGCTGAAGTAATAAATAATAGTTAATTTGTTCTATTTATTGAAAAACTCAATATTATTCAAAATCTATTTTCTACTGAAAATTAGTTAATTTAGAACATTTAATTTTGAAATATTAATGTTTACTGTAATTAATTTTTTTAGATGGTTTGAGTGTTTAAATGTCGCAACTGGATCTGCCAACAAATTAAAATCCACTCCCTCCGCCCAAATACATAATCGGTAATCTTTGGAAATTTAATGTAGCATCTAATAAAGAAATTGCCAAATAAAGTCTGTGGGATTGTCCACAAACTTTGCCGATTTTCTTCTTAAATTTTTTTGTATTAATTTCATTAAAATCAATGAGAATTATAACAGTTTCTTATTTGAATCAATTCAACTCCAATCTGTCAGATCAAAATGTGTTTTCGAAGAATTCAATAAAGTTCTAATTTTTTTTCATTAATAAATCCATTAATAAATCCATATGCTTGTAATCTCTTTACTGATCTAGTTCAACCGCTTGATTTTTATGACATTTTTATAAATGATCTCAATTGTACTCGGAACAGAGTATAAAACTTTCAATTTATTCAAAGTGATATTTGTTATTTTATTGTTTCTTCAATTTTGAATAAAAATTTTTTTATTTTATCATGAGGTTGAAAATTTTAGTGGATAGATCAATTTTATTGTTATTTATTGAATTTTATTGACAGAATTATTTAACATGAAATAAATTAGTTTATACTTTTATTTTCTTTTCCAATTTCTTTTGGTTATGTACATTGTCATCCATGAGGTTGATGAGAGTTAGCAATAATGCAAACTCGGATAAGAATTTTTTGAATTTAAGTTATTTATCATTTACTCGGTTCATTTATTTTATTGATTTTTTCTTTACTTCAATTTACTAACTCCAAAAAGTAATTAAATACAGTAAAATCTTTTTTACACGATTTCATGTAAAATCATGTAAAAAATTTAAAAAAATGTTTGGAATTCGTGTTAAATCAAAATTAACGTTTAAAAAAATTTAAAATTTCTTCTTGACGAAACGTGTTATTTCAAAATCGTGTAAAAAAAGACTGTGTACCTTCTATTTACCGAAAGAGGAGGAGTCTGTGTTTATAAGATGTCCGAGGACGTGAAAAATATGTCTGACATATTTGTTTCTATTGTTTTGAATTCGAACTTCTTCCAGACAATATAATAATATTTTATATTTCTTTTAACAAGCTTTTGCTTGAGTTTCCAATACCTTTGTGTCATTCCTTGAATAATAATAATGTCAATCCAATTCATTATATTAAGAATCCTAGACACTTTTAATTACATTTCTTGATATTTTCTTTTGTAAAAGCAAAGGTTTTCACCTTTTCAATAAGCTTTAAATGCTTTTGAGATAAAGTAAACTTAAATTATGAAAAAATTTAAGTCAGTCCATAATCTCCTATTGAATATTTATTATTAAACTTGTCATTATGGCAGATGAAATTTTTTGATAAAGGCGGTAAATAATTTAATGATTCAGTAAGAAGTTTTAACAAATCTAGAGGGTAGTGTTGGTTGGATTATTTATGTCAGATTAGATGCGTACTAGTCTTATCTTGTCTTCCATAGCATCAAATTAAGAAATTGTACAATTTTAATACTTGTGGTATAATTTTGGCTTGCATACAACCTAAAATATGTTTCAAAATACTAAATATTAAAATTTATACTAAATAATCATTATGATTTCTTTCATTAATAACTTTTTGAATAAATCGTTCGATATTAATGAAATATGAAAGCATTAATCATCCGAAGTAATTTTTTGATTTTCAACAAAAAATTCCATCGAACTTCAACACGATTATTCAACAACATTATTAGTAATAATGGTAATTCCAAAAAAAATGAATCGAATTTCAGAAATATGGAAGATAATTTTATACAAGTAATAAATTTTCTTGCAGGCTGCGGATTGGGTCTTATGATTGGTTTGGTTTTGAGAAAGCGAGTGAGCAAACCAATGGTAAAAGACGAAATCATTCCTTTCACAAATAACATACCAAAGTGTCCAATGAAATCTAGAGTAACATTAGCGCCTTTATTATCCAATTCTAGTGCATCTGTTGTTAGTGTTAGACTAATTAAAAAGCATGTTTTAAATATAATTATTAATTATTAAACATGATTGCAGCAATACCATACAGCATGAGCAATCCGGTTTTGTTGTTGACCATACCGGCTTAATCTTGACTGTTGGCATCGATTCGTCAAAGTGTGACTCTGTCACGATTAAGACCCAAGATGGTCGAACGTTTCCAGTTGATCTTATTGAGTATGATACCTCAACTGGATTATGTTTATTAAAAGTTATTATTTTATTGTGTTTTGTATTGCTACTATAATACTTTAAGATATTGTCGCAATCTCCTTTATTCTTGTCCGCGTTGAATGTGTCAAATGACAAAGATGTTTATTGTAGAACGGGTGATTTCGCTGTTACTCTCGGAGCGTCAAATAACAGCAATTCCAGTCAGTTTTCGTTAGGTATTTTAAAAACCAATTATGCTGGAGACTCATTTTCCAATAATTACCTTTTATCAGAAATAACAAACCAGGTAAATTTAGATAAAAAGAAGTTTCGTTAAATGTAAAATGATAAAATTATTTTAGAAGTTTTGTATTAAGGACAATTTTATTAAAATAATTATATTAAATGACTATAACCAATTGACTACCCTGACTTCCTGAATGGATTGAATTCCGTGATTTTTTATTGACTTCGACACTTATTCCAATTCTTGCATCACACAATGTTTCCGTATTTTTAGAATTTTTGTAGCTTGTTCTTTGATCACTTTGATTATATTGAAGTTTTTTTTCATAGTGAACTGACAGCTAAATGGAACTTCTAAATGTTACTTCAAAAGTTTTCCCTGTTGTCAATCGCTATAAATTGCAAATTTTTTTAGTTAACATATTTTTAGTATTTTTCTAGCGGAAAATTTGATGACAACTTAATGAAATTGTTTTTTATATAAATTTTAAATATTCTAATGAGCAACTTTATTTATCCATTTTAAACAGTATTGTCAATTTACTTCTCATTTACAATTTATGTGGCTAATTTGAATAAATTGGTAGCCCACCTTTGCAATATAGTTTCACGAAGAATTTCAATTTTTTCAACATTTTTATTTCAAAGAACGATAAAATGTTTTAAATTTTATTTTAAAAATTATTTTTTAACATTCCTAATGCTGTAACTGTAACTAGGGTCCAATGGGGAGATCCACAATATCCAGACCAGGCGAGCACCAAAATGTGTTTTAAAAATTTGGTATTGTAGAATTTCGAGCATATAATGTATTAATATTGTTTTTATACCCTATTTATTGTAGTTTTGTTATGAACTATTTCACAGTAAACTACTCAGTTATAATGATAATTAGTAACTGAATTTAATTTTATTATAAACTAAGTGTCCTCATTGTCATCATATATAAATTCTTTCGAATATCCACATCGCATATCATCATGATGTTATAGAACGTCTCATGAATACCAACTGTTTCCATTCCCAGGAAAGTTGGTGGAGACATTGATTCAGGGCAACGAAATCTTTCATTTTCAATAGTCATAGTTTGTCCATCTGGAAGTTCGTATTCAAAATCAAGTGCGATATACGTAAGCTTTTCTTTAATATCTCGAACAATTTCTCTTTCAGTGGTGGTTCTAAAACTGTATTCTCAGTCTGTCATAATTTCTTTCTTTGAAATCATTCAAAATTTAAAAAAATGAACCTTTTTAAAATTTTATCTTTAAAAATTACAAAGAATCTACTTCTGCAAACAAGATACCAAAAAAACTTTTAAAAAATCTAATCGATTTCAAAACCGAAAAATAATCCAAAATACATTGCCTCGCATTTGTGTGCACACCCCAACAAGCAATTACTATCAATAATCAACGTGCACACAGATGCATAATTAGCCACTAGGTATTATAAATCCAAATATTATTATAAATATAATCTTGCGAACACTTATCGTTTGACTAATATAACTTGATGATTCTACATCGTTTCTTCTCTTTAGCAGTTGCTATAAAACATTGAATGGTTAGTACTTAATTTGATAAATTAATGTTTTACAGAGTTGAAAGGGGTATAAATATGAATTTTCATCTCAGGCGCAAAATACTGTAGCTACGCCTTTGAATTACTGACTTTTTGAACAACCATTGCAAGTGCTGATTAATATTGATCTACGTCAAAAATAATTACAAATTACTTTGGATTAATGATGATTCAAAAGCTATTCACCTACTCTGATTGGAAATGATACAAAATTAATAAAAATATTAATTTTTGTGTTAAAAACGTAATAATCAATATTTTAGAGACAGAAAATATTTTTGTATATATTAAGTTTTAAGTGCGTTTCAAAATATTTTTTGACTCCGGGTGTCGCTTGAAAATTAAAGCACAACAAACAAATTAATAAATTTAAAAAAGGTAAAAATGCTAAAGGAAGAGTGGCCCCTATGCGTGTATAAAGTTAGGAAAACTGTAAATCGTGCATATATGAAAGCGGTAGATGGGCCTAGTTTCATTTTATTAAAGCTTCATTTTAATACGACTTTGCTAAGATTTATTTTTGTAATTTATTGTAATATATCGGTGTACTGCTGTTTTCTGATGCTGTGCTTGCGCGATTATATTGTTGTGTTCATTTTATCATAAGCATACACATTCGTTTTCTAGTGACCTTAAGAATATAACACATAAGGTTCAAAATCACAAATTTTAGTCAGAACTGATTTCCTAACACTATGTGTGTAATATAGTGGGGGCACCACATTTTCTACCAATAAGCTTGATTTTAATAATTCATAAATATATCGATAGGGTTGCCACGTGAAACCTTAAAGAATACCGGGCAAAATTTAAAAATAAACCTTAGACTATGCTATTTCTAATTTTTTCCCACCGGATAAGTAGTTAAATTAACGGACTATCCTTTTCAAAACCGGATACTTGGCAACCGTATCGCTGACCCAAGTATATATTTTTTGCCAATCTGCATTGTAATTGCACTTCCTTCTCTACTTCACTCATTTCTTTGCTAGAATTACTTAAAATTAATTTAAAATTTAATTTTTCTCTTAATAATTCAAACTTTAAATTAATTTATCACTTTACTACACCATCTGAAAACTTTAAATAATACTTTAATATTTTGCATTTCCTATTAAACTACAATTTTTATAAAATGAAATTTTCAAAGAGTTAGGAGAAATACCGGACAAATGTACGTCCAGTCCTTCTAATTTTTTGCCATCGGAAAAGTAGTTGAATAACGGACTGCCCGGTTCAAAACCGGATACCTGGCAACCGTATATATTGACATTATTTATTTTTGAATTATGCTAGATTTCAATATTAAATTAGCTACTTATCACATATATTAAGAATAATGTTAGAGATTTTATATAAAATATAATTTGATTTAATATTTAAACGTTTTTATTTGTTTATCTGATACAATGATAACAATCTAATTTGAATTACGAATTTAGTTATTTATACCAAATGTTAATATTTTAAAATCATAGCCATGCTTATTGCCTGGTGGTCCTGTGATAAATTTACACGGAAAGGTAGTTGGTATTAATGCATCAGATTCAGAACTGGAAAAATCATGTCAAGTTGTTATTCCTGTTGAATTAGGCAGATTCTTGCTGGAAAGAAATAAAACAGAAAGCAATGATGCAGTCATTAGAGTTCTTTCATGTGAAGAAAAAAATTCCAGTTTTGGGTGTGATGGTAAATTAACATCACTTCAAAAAGAAAGTTATTTTAAATGAAAATTATTCAAATTGAATTATTTTTTCAAAATTTCTAATATGAATATTGAGATATTTATTGTAGAAAATTTCGTTTTATTATTTTACATTTTAAAGACATTAATTAATGATCTAACGTAGCTTGAAATGCAAATTTCGTACTCAAATAAAATAAATCGTATTGATATTATTATTTTATCAAAGAGTTTGTATTTAATCTCTTCATTGCTTACGGTTATCATATTTCAGCAGGTCAATTTCATCGTTTATAAATTGTATATTTTCATATGGAAACTTTACCAAAAAAAGTTTACTCTGGAGTTACGCAAAACGTGATTTTTTGATATATAAATTTATTGTTTTTTCAATTAACATATTTTCTGATTTGTAATCGCACATTTGGGTGCATTGGGTCCATTGCAAATAGCTCGCATGTTATTTATTGCCCGTATATCCCAGTTAATAATTTATGTTTTTCATTTATTATTCTACTTTCATTTCTCATTGATAAGAAGTTTCCAGTTAGGTGGACGAAATAATTCTCGCTCAACTTTCATTGACAAAGATTCCGTTTTTCAAGGTGAATCTCAAAGGAGCTCTTAAAATCATGTTGGCGAACATGGCCTAAGGTTACCGTTTTTCCTTATATAGAAATTCCGAATGATTTAGACTTTCGACCAACGTTACATCCAGATTTGTAATGTGGTTAAGAACTAATGAGCAGGTGAGCTCTGTTACCAAAGTTACTCACTAATTTTTCTTTCCTGTTTTTTCTTGTTGAAATCAGATGTCAGATTTCCGACGTCCTAATAATTTCTTTAAAATCGAGATAGCAGAAAAACATGGCTTGATACAGAAAAATGGGTGTCATTCTTGGATTTAGCTTTACCAAATTGCTATAAATCAGTTGAAAAATCTTTGACACCAGACAAAAAATTTTTTTCCCTACATCTATAGGTTAACAATATTTAACTTCGAATAAAATATAAAATTCGAATAATAATATATAAAATTCGAATAAATTCCCTTATTTGTTTATAAAGGCAATTTTACATATTCTAATTTCCAAATAATTTTGTATTTTTTTTCCATTGGTTTTCTTTATTTTCAAAATTTTTCATGAATTTAGATTTGACACTATTTTTATATTTTAATTATTTCGAAAAATTTCAATAGATATTATTAAATATTTAATTTTAAAATTTTAAATACTTTACAATTGCTATTGTAATTAGTACTTCCTTCAATGAATGGATACATCTCTTCTCCAATGTTTCTATTTCTTTGGCGTTCAATCTAACTAAAATTTGAATTTCTATATAATTTAACAATTTTAAATTAAAATTTTCAGAGAAAAATTCTTGATGTTAATTGAAGCCTTTATTTTAAACAATTTATTCAATAACACAGCAGTGGCCAACCCGCAGCCCGAGACGTTTGAAAATGCAGCCCGCCAAATGATTTGAGTTTTACAAGAAAAATTTATGTAACTAATAAAATATAAAATACTAAAACTGCTCATAAACCTTTCTATCTGCATCACCCGGATTCCGACCATTGTAAACCTCAGGACCGAACTCCTATTATTATTTGGCGACTTTATTTACCAGAAACTATCTCATAGCATGGTACGAGTGCCGCCTGCGTACGCCACTAGATTTCTGATAAATAATTCGACCAAATGGTTATTCATCATGCCGCACTCGGAAAGCTTTGAAACCAGAACAAGGAACCATAAAGGCTCCCGCAGGTTCCTCCACCCACCAGTTGGTGGTTGTAATTTGGACTGTCTCTGAATGCATGGTTAAATATTTTAAGAAAATGCATAATAAAAAGAACAAAATAAATAAAATCGCGCATTAAAATTTATTGACTTAAAATTAATTTATACAAAACGAATTTACACAATTACATAACATTCATAAGAACCAAAAACTGACAGTAAGTTTACAAAAAGTGTTCAAAAAATGAATTTTCAATCGTTATTTATACTGATTTTCGTTGTCCGCCTACTAATTTGCTACTATATCCAATCGGAATTAGTGTGATTTTTATTTACTGTCAGATTTAGTTTGCGTGCATATTACATTTAATTGATCAAATTATTTAATCATTTTATTTTTTATTTCATTTTATTCTTTATCAATTTTAATTGCAATTTTTAATTTTAAAAAATTTTTGCTGTTCTTTTTCTTAAATTCTGCACTCCTTGCTATAGCTCCTTCGTATGTAAATACGACCAATTATCATTCTTAATCTTTTATATTATTATTTATTAATTTATTTTTGAGTTACAGATTTTTCCAACGCGTTATTTCTCTCTTAACTATGTTGGTGATTGCAACTTCTTGCGTTCCTCAATTTTATTATACGTGTTTTATTTATTCTCAATGTGTTGTGTACTTTACTTTGTATTATTTGGTGTATTATCATAGATTTTAATTCAACTTGCTACGTATTTCCTACTCATTAAAACAAGCTCTCATTTTTTTGGCTCTGACCCAACAGTATTTTTCATTTTCATAATGAAAGTAAACTTTTTAAAATTTACCATGCAGTCCAGATGATGCGAACAGTTATACAACCACACAATAACAAGGCAAATCAAGGAGTGACTAAATCCTTTTCTAAAGCTCACAATGAATTTTTCAATGCATATAAACAAATCATCTAAAAATCAAAATCAAACTCGAAATATTATATTGACATCAAATTTTGTTCATGATAAATATTTACTTAAATTCATGAGGCAGAGTTGATAGTTGAATTGACGAAGATACGTCACACGTTATGCTAAAATATTAAAACCTAACCCAAAATATTTGCAGCAATTTTTATACCATTGAACTCATAAAAATAAATTTTCAGTTTATCCAAATTTATTTATGAATTAAAAAATTTTTACAAGATAAATCTACCAAAAAATCAAAATTTTAGTTAAAGTTAATAATTCAATAAAAACATTAATTCAGTTTTTTTTTCAAGTCGCTGTTTTCAATGAAAGTTGAAATAAATTTGTCAAATTCCAAACACTTTGTAACAGTTTCATTTGTTTTAATTTTAAGAGATTTCGGTTTGTCACCTCCAATGATTTCTTCACTCCATCCCGTTGATGCTAATGGTGTAGCATTGATCTTCAGTGCATCATATTTGGACGTTGATTTTAAGTCGTTTTCTATACCAGAAATAAATTAATAAAAATTTCAGCCTACTGAAATATTACTTTTTACATCATATAAATTATTTACATTCAAAAAATTATATGTATCAACTAAGACCATCAAATTTTTATTATTATTGTACATGTATCATGCATTTCTGTATGTTTTACAAATATTAGACAATGCATATATATTATAAAATTCAGTGTTTACCTTAAATCTTTTCAAAGATAAAATATAAATGTAAAATCATATTTAAATAGATTATAAAAACTTTATAAAATGAGATTAAAAAGTAAAAAGTTAAAAATAGAAAACTTCATACTGCCCAAAGATAAAATTTAAAGTTGTAAAAATTTATTTCTATTTTAATTGTTCGTTTTTCTTTCAAATATCTTAATTTAAAACAATATAAAATCTTTAAAAATGATCTTTCATATTTCAAATATTTTTCTTCTATTGATTAACTTCATTCCAAAGATCCGAAAATTTGGCTGGCTATTACAAAAAAATGTTTAATCCGAGAAAATTATATATGTTATCGAAAAAACCTGTAGAATAGATAAACTTTATCTAAGATTTCTAACAATTGCTAATGATATTTCATTTTGTTTTTCTTTCAAACCAAATATCTATTGTTTGAGTTTTATACAGGTATCCTTTCATCGTGTGAGATGTGTTTGGACATAGCCGCGATTAGCGAAATTTTGCAAACGAGGAATTAAATTAAAAATTATTCTTAATTCAAAAAACGCTTTAAGAATAAAATAAACATAAATAACAAAAAATATCATACATGCCATAATTCATTCATTTTGTTCAGCGTTGCTAAAAGCATTCTAGATTCCTTACTTTGGCCTCTATGTTTATTATGTAAGATTTGCCTTTTCAACGATTGTGATACTTAACCTTAGCGAAAAAACAAGTCCGAGAAGTAATTTTTTAGCATATGATTTCGCAGTTTATTTCCTACAGCTCTTTATTAGTTAAAGGTTCACCGTATGACTTAAACAAAATCTGAATATCATCTACATCAACAACTCCAATCTCTCCGAAAATGACTATAATGACAATTTTCATAATTGATGTGATTTTCAACAATTTCCCAACAAACTTTTCCAAACAGTCTTTATACACGACTGGGTAACTTTTTTCCATGCTTCATCGATGTTTCTGATAGCTTTCATAATATTAAATTGTTTTCACCAAACCCGCATGGAATATCTATCCATTTCATCTTTGAATGCTGCTATTGAGTCTTGATTCATAGACTGAAGGACGAAATGTTTTTTTCGGATGTCCCGGAGCATTGTAAAAATCCAAAAGAACTCGAGGTTCAACTCGAATACCATCATATAATTGTCTATTGTTGAGCAGAAACAAGTTTTAAACCAGTCCGTCAACAAATTTTGTAACATCCAAGCTTTTTGATTACTTCACCAAAAATTGGTGAGTTATTTTTAGAATAATCTTTCATGGCACAAGGAGCCTCTTATTGATAAATGAACAATGGTTTCAAATTTATTTCTCCAGAAGAAAAGTTAGACGATCACTGTGTGTTTTAAATTCAAAGGCAGTTTTCTCTACGGAAATAAACATACGTGTTGGCATTCGTTTCAAATAGTTGCATCTTATCTACATTAAAAATTAAATTTGGTGGATAATTTCCCTTTTCCACATTTTTACGGAACTCCAATGGGTATTTTTCAGCTGATTCTACGTCTAAACTAGCCGATTTGCCAATAATTTTAAGACTATAGAAATTTGATCGTTGTCTAAAACAATCAAACCAACTTTTACTTGGTTTAAAAAGTCCTCCTCACAAGCATGTGGTTTTGCTTTAGATCCTCTATTCGATTTGCTTAATAAATTTTCCATTTCTATTATCAAAAAAACTTCTGGTTCGTTGCTTTGTAATTGAAGTAACATTTTCGCCAGTGTTTTTAATTCATTCTTACAAATGTAAACTTACCACTATTTTCTATTATTTCGATTATTTTTAGTTTCTTTTCTAATGTCACTAAATTGCGAAGTTTCTTAACCGATTTCTCATATTGTCGTTTTGACATTTTAAAAATTACGGCGATAAAAAATGTCCATTTAATTAGCTATTTAATCAATTAAATGTCTTTAACAAAATATCTCTATATAAGTAGTGGGGATATTACCCTATTGGACACAGGCCTCCCACTGTTTTCATGTTTTATGCCCATTTTGCTCCCAAAAACGTACAAAAAAACACTAAAAACCCTTAAAAACGCATATTTTTTATTTTCCTTATTTTGCAAGATTTAAAAAATATGTGTTTAAGGCTACAAAACCGAGGAAAAATACTGATAAAGCTATGAAAATCGTATATCGGCTTGCGGTCGTTAGGGATATAAACACACTACTTGAGGATGTCAACTAGCAAGTTGCTATTTGACAAATTTATAATTTTATAAATTGTCTTAATCTTGAAGAATAAAAAATTTTATGAAAATAGTAAAACTGCTCTGAGAGGACAGTGGTATTTTTTTTTTTTTTTTTTCACTGTCCTCTCAACAGTTTTTTTTGATTCGGATCATTTTTTTTTTATTTCAACCTCTTTCGTTTATCAAATCTCTTCCAATATACAAGCTGGCCAGACTTATATATCAGAATCAATTCGATAATAGCAGCACACCTTATTATTCGCTTCTCGCTCACGAAGTCGATTTCATCGGCGTTTTAAGTGTGCTGCTCGAAAGTACAAATGAATTCGAAAGCGAATCCGAAAGAGGTCCGAAAACAACCAAGAAATAAATGTGCACATTATAGAATCGATCCGGGGGTGTTCGAAAGACTGGTGGCGATAATTACCGGTTCGCCACCATCACCCGTTTCAATATTTTTTTTTCATATTTATGTTTAAAAATTAATTAATTAATAAATAAATAAATAAAATAAACAAGATTTATTTCCTAAGATACCCACACCATTTTCAATATTATTTTCAAATTTTTAATATTATTTTATGTTGAAAAAAAAACTAACCTCAGACGTGATTTGAACCACTATCCATTTGAACCACAATGCCAGTCTAGCCCACTGCGCTATCGGAGTTCAGATTTTTGTCATTTTTTAAATTTTTAATTAATAAAAAAATAAAATAAAATAAATAAAATAAAATAAAAATAAATAAAATAAAATATAAATCTAAGATACCCACACCATTTTCAATATTATTTTCAAATTTTTAATATTATTTTATGTTAAAAAAAACTAACCGTAGTTAGGATTTGAACCGCTATCCATTTGAACCACTGTGCCAGTCTAGCCCACTGCGCTATCGGAGTTCGGATTTTTATCATTTTTTAAATTTTTATTATAAAAATGAATGATATAAATCTCAAAATTCAAGAAAAAAATAAATTAAATCTTGATTATAATAAAGAATTTACTCATGAAATTAAAAAAAATGATATTTTAAAAATCTCACCAACTTCAGGATCTATTGCAAACTTAAATCGTAGGGGTGATATAGTTTTTCAATCTCTTCAAACATCAAACCCAATAGATATTTGTAATGCCAAATTATATTATAAAATTGAATTAGAAATTGAAGCAAACAAAGATATAACCCTAGAAAATAATTTCTTTCCAAATTTATTCTCCAACATGAGATTAAAACTAGGATCATCAGAAATTGAAACTGTTTTGCATCCAGGAGTATATTCTACAATGTTAAATTTTATTTTAACTGGTTGTGATTATAAAAACGAATATGGTGAATTAACAGGTTGGATTCCTGATGTTAATAAAGGAGATTTAGATAAAGATGGTTTAGATATAAATTATGCTTACTATAAAAGAGCTGAACTTTATAAGTTGAAAAAATTTGAAGGTTATTTTGAATTAAAACACTTGTTCGGATTCCTTCAAAACTATAACCGGGTGCTCCATAATGTTTTTATAGAACTCATCTGTAATAGACTAGAAGGTGATAAAAGATTGTTCTATGGAGCTGCAGACACAACAGCTAAATTAAAATTATCAACACTTGAATTGCATATACCTGAATGGACATTAAACCCACATTCTGAAATCAAACTCCTTGAAAGATTAAATTCCAACAAGTCTATAAATGTAAATTATTTAAATAGAATCTGTAGTGAATTTAGTATGACAGAGGGTTCAACATATTCTATAAAGGTGGCAAATTTAGCATACCGACCAAGATATATCTTGATTGGATTCAAAGAAACAGATCCATCATTTCAAAAAAATAACAATCTATTTATTCAAAAGATTGGAGATGATAATTTAAAAACAATCCAAATTCAATTAAATAGTTCTTATTATCCAATAAATAGAATGGAATTTAATATTGAAAATAATGAAAACATATTCCCATATCTAAATTATATTGAAACATGTTATGATTTCAAAGTTGAACCGCAATTAAGTTTAGAAGATTTCAAAAATTTATATTCTATATTTTGTATAAATGTTTCAGACCAAGATGATCGCCTAGCCATAAATAATGTTGATGTTACACTTCATATAACAAAGGATTCTAATTTTAAAGCTAAAGTATATACATTAATATTAGAAGAAAAGAAAATAGAAATGAAATTATATGGTGGAAAGATTTCAATTATTGAAAATGTTAGGGGAGATTCTTCATAAGTAGATTCCCCCATAAAAAAACTTTTAAAATGAGTAAATATTGGACATGTGAAAGTTGTAATTGTCAAGTTACAAGACATCACAAAGCAAGTCATCTCAAAACTAAAAAACATACGAGAGTTGATATTACAGGAGGCGACCTACAATCTTCAAAAACAACATCTACAATATTAAAACCTTTTACTACAGAAAAATATCCAGGTGAAAGACATTTATTCCGTCACAATTATACTGGACCAGGAACAAGATTAGATATTAGATTAGATGAAAATAATAATCCTAAACAAGGAGAAGAACCAATAAATAGAATCGACCAAGCAGCTTTAAAACATGACATCTCCTACAACTCTGAAGATCTTAGAGATAGACATGTTGCTGATGTGAATTTAATACATGATTTAAATAATATACAAAATCCATCAAGCAAGGAAAAGATTCAAAGAGCTCTAGTTAAATTAGCAATGAAAGGTAAGATTTTCATAGGAGCAGGACTTCCTAGGAAAGCAAAAGATGTTGCTAATAAAAAGATTATTGAACAAGCAGAGATTGAAAGATCCCTCGAGAATCAACTCTTTGAGAATAAACCCTTACAAACCCCAACAGAATTACAAATAAAATATGCCAACGAATTACACCATGAATTTAGAAAAAATAAAAAATATTTAAAAGTTCAAGTACACGAAAAAGATCAAACATGGTCTGCAGATTTAGTCTTTATGCCCAAATCATCAGACCCTGAAAAATATAAAATAATTTTAACAGTAATAGATTTATATACAAGATTTGCTTTTGCAAGATGTTTAGAAAATAAAACAGGATATTCTATTACAGAAGCATTTGAAAATATATTTGAAGAATATCAAAGAATTCCAAAATATTTATGGTGTGATAAAGGAACAGAATTTTATAACAAAGTTTTTACAAAGTTTTTAAATGAAAATGATATTAAATTATATTCAACAGAAAACGAAGGAAAAGCAGTTGTGGTTGAAAGATTAAATAGAACATTAAAAAATAAAATGTGGAAATATTTTACTGCTATTGGAAAACAAAAATGGAACAATGAATTGTTACAAAAGATTGTAAATGAATATAATAATGATGTACATAGTTCTATAAAATCAACACCTTTAAATGCTTCCTTGAATCCTGAAACAGTTAAAGTGGTAAATATTGAAAATGATGTTATTGTTGATACAACCCCTATAAAACCAAAGTTTAAAATTGGTGACCGAGTAAGAATATTTAAATATAAAAATAAATTTGAAAAAGGATTCACAGCAAAATGGACAAATGAAATTTTTATTATAAATAAAATACATTATACAACTCCAATAACATATAGCATCATTTATTTAAATAATGAAAAAATATTAGGTAGATTTTATAATAATGAACTACAGAAAACAGATTTTTAAGTCGACAAGCCCTAAAACAAACTTTTCCATATTTCAGCTTCTTCTCTATCTAAATAAATATAATTATATTTTTCTTTCCAATGATTATCAACAAACATATCAAACATATTCTTATCAGGTTCAACATTTGAAAATAAATCATTATAAATCATATTCTTATCACGCTTGTCTAATTTAAAAAATATAAAACAATTAGAATTATTTCTTATAGAGTTTTTATCTAAAGCATAATATGTTTGAGATATATAAATAACATTACAATTATTATGTCTACCTCGTGTAAAGTAACTCTTTTGAATCTCTTGATTTTTCATGTTAACAACATCATCAAATATAACTAGATTCTTTTTATCTTTAGGAAGTAAATCACAATGTAAAACATCTTCAGGTTTATTAGAGAATAAGATCTGGATTCCATCCCCTATATAATCATTTTTATTACTAATATCTGATTCTAAAATCTTTTCCTTGTACCAATCAACCATATCACAAGGATGAAAAACCTCTTCGGGATATGTATGTTGATTTTTAAAAATATCAATTATAGCTTTTTTAGTTAATTTATTTTCAAATCCACATTTCAAAAGTTGTAATTCCGGTTGGTTAATGGTTGTAGAATAAAAGATTAAATTATTATAATCCAAAAAACCATCTTCTAATAACATTCTCATAAGAAGAACATTCTTTCCACATCCAGAAGATCCAATAATTAAGCATCTAAAATTATCAGGAAATACTTTATTATTAAATTTAGATTTATGTCTATTTAAAATTGGTTTCCAAGTATCCATTTTTATTTATTATAAAATGACAACACAAAACCCTACAGAGGAATCTTTGCAAGAATTAATAAATTCAAATAAAAATAAATCAGTAGTAATCTCTGGTAAAAAATATTTTATTGGAAAACATGTAAAAGAACAAGTAAAGGAGAGGCAAGCTAAAGAACATATCTCCAAATCCGGAGGTATTCTTCCATTAGCTGCACTGATACCTGCAATCATTGCTGGAATAACTGGTGCTACAGGAATCGCTGGAGGAATAGCAAAAACTGTAAGCGATTCAAGAGATGCTAGAAATAAAGAATTAGAAAAAGAAAAACTAGAAGCTGAGATTAAGAATTTAAAGAAGGATCAAAAGTCCGAAGGTCAAAAGTCCGAAGGTCAAAAGTCTGTTGGAAAGGGTCTTTATCTTAATCCATATGAGGAAAAGTCTCAGGGAAGGGGTCTCTATCTTGATCCTTATAAAGGCCGTGGTTTAAATGATTTTTTAAAAAATCAAATTTCTACATCTGAAAATTTATCTTCAAAAGATAAAGAAGATATAAAAAAAATATGTAAATCTTTAAAAAATGGATGTCTTTGTAAAACTAGAGATGGCAAAGGTTTATACTTAAAACCCTTCCCTTTACCAAAATGATATTTTTAATACCATTAAAATGGTATATGAAGAAAGATTAGCACTTTTAAAAAAATTACAATCAGAACAAGATAAATATAATAAAAAAGATACAACTCAACACGCTGAATCTATAATATTAAATGAGGTAATCCAACAACAACAGGGGCCAACAATTAAAGCTATAGAGGGGCTTAAAGATATAGAAGCTCTTCTTGGAGCTCCTAAACCTAAAGCTATAGAAGATCGTCCAACATTAATAGGAAAAAAACGTAGAAATGATGTTGATTTAGAAGAAGATATATTTCTTTCAAGATTATCCCCTTATACTCCCCCAATGGTTTTTGATATTAACCAATTACTACCACCATCACTTTTACCTAGGGTGAGATATGATAATAGAGGTTTTCAAACAATAACAATTAATAAACAAAAATTTTTTATATATAAAAATGAAGATATGCCAGCGATTGTTTCAACAAACACTTTTAGGAATAGAGAGCGTGTTGACATTGATATTTCTAATGGTTTTTATGGATTAATTTGTGGATATATTCAAGACAGTGTTAATAATGAAGAAATTGATAAATATTTAAACTTAATAAAATTAATAAATGCTAGCCCTAAATCAAAACATATTCAAGATATAAAGAGATATAGAGATAGGAATAAAGATAGAGGTCCTATAATTCAAATCATAGAAGAACCTAAGGAAGGAGAGGGCCACAACCCTATCTGGAACTGTGTAAATCTTTTTATTGAATTAAGAAAACTATTATCTGCAAGGAAAGCAGGACATAATAATTTAGATTCTGACATTTTAAAGATTTCAAAAAAATTATTAAAACAAGGAATGATTTCAAAAGATAAATTTATCAAGTATACGAAGTTATAAATGACTCCCTCTATATTAGATTTTTTAAAAACATTTGGAATAAATACAAAAACAAATTTTGATTTAAAAGATTATGCTAGAGATTTAAATTTAAAAATAAAAATATTAATGAATGATGAATTATCGAGTCTGGAAGGTCCTCTGGAGGAAGACACTCCAATGAATATAATAATCAATTATCAAAATTCAAATGAAAAAGGATCTCATTGGGTTTGTATATATAATGGAGCAAGCAAATTCTACTTTGATTCTTTTGGAATTAAACCCACTAAAGAAGTTGAAGATTATCTCTCGGGAGATCTCTCGGGAGATCTCTCACAGGGGTACACTTTTAACTCTTTACAAGTTCAACCTTGGAATACTAAAATATGTGGTATCCTATGTTTATATGTTTTGTATAGATTAACGCAGTATCAGAACCATGGAGAAGAGTTTGAATCTATAATTCAAGAAATTTATAATGATTTAAAATCTCTACTATAAAATAGACAACGATGGAGGATAATTTAAAAAAAATGGTAAACATAATGTCAGATAAATATTCAAGAAGTTTATTAATAAATTCAAAAGAATCAGATTTTACTATAAATTTTGAAGATTCAATAAATTTAGATCAAGATTTAAATTATGAATTAGGACTCTTGTGGTTTTCCTGTTTTAATACTATTTTTAATAATATTTTTTATATGCTTACAAAGGATAAAACACCCCCAGGTAATTCTTCATTTAATGATTTCACCACTATAACAATCGAACCAGGATCATATGAAATAACAGATTTAGCTAAAACAATTCTAAAAGAAACAAATGGAAATGTAGAAATAAAAGTAGAGAATCAAACTTCAAAATGTATTGTAACTTGAAAATACTTTATTATTAAATTTAGATTTATGACTATTTAAAATTGGTTTCCAAGTATCCGTTTTTATTTATTATAAAATGACAACACAAAACCCTACAGAGGAATCTTTGCAAGAATTAATAAATTCAAATAAAAATAAATCAGTAGTAATCTCTGGTAAGAAATATTTTATTGGAAAACATGTAAAAGAACAAGTTAAAGAACATATAGGGAGTTCCTCCAAATCCGGAGGTATTCTTCCTCTGGCGGCTTTAATACCTGCAATCATTGCCGGACTATCAGGTGCTGCTGGAATAGCTGGAGGAATTGCAACTACAGTTCAAAAAGCTAAAGAATCTCAAAAGACAGACCTAGAAAAAGAAAAACTACAAACTGAAATCGAGAAAATGAAGGGAGGGAAAGGTCTTTATCTTGATCCTTATAAAGGTCGTGGTTTAAATGATTTTTTAAAAAATCAAATTTCTACATCTGAATCTTTATCTTCAAAAGATAAAGATGATTTAAAAAAAATATGTAAATCTTTAAAAAATGGATGTCTTTGTAAAATTAAAAATGGGAAGGGCCAGGGCAAAGGTTTATACTTGAAACCCTTTCCAACGGATCCTTTACCAAAATGATACCATTTTTAATACCATTAAAATGGTATATGAAGAAAGATTAGCACTTTTAAAAAAATTACAATCAGAACAAGATAAATATAATAAAAAAGATACAACTCAACACGCTGAATCTATAATATTAAATGAGGTAATCCAACAACAACAGGGGCCAACAATTAAAGCTATAGAGGGGCTTAAAGATATAGAAGCTCTTCTTGGAGCTCCTAAACCTAAAGCTATAGAAGATCGTCCAACATTAATAGGAAAAAAACGTAGAAATGATGTTGATTTAGAAGAAGATATATTTCTTTCAAGATTATCCCCTTATACTCCCCCAATGGTTTTTGATATTAACCAATTACTACCACCATCACTTTTACCTAGGGTGAGATATGATAATAGAGGTTTTCAAACAATAACAATTAATAAACAAAAATTTTTTATATATAAAAATGAAGATATGCCAGCGATTGTTTCAACAAACACTTTTAGGAATAGAGAGCGTGTTGACATTGATATTTCTAATGGTTTTTATGGATTAATTTGTGGATATATTCAAGACAGTGTTAATAATGAAGAAATTGATAAATATTTAAACTTAATAAAATTAATAAATGCTAGCCCTAAATCAAAACATATTCAAGATATAAAGAGATATAGAGATAGGAATAAAGATAGAGGTCCTATAATTCAAATCATAGAAGAACCTAAGGAAGGAGAGGGCCACAACCCTATCTGGAACTGTGTAAATCTTTTTATTGAATTAAGAAAACTATTATCTGCAAGGAAAGCAGGACATAATAATTTAGATTCTGACATTTTAAAGATTTCAAAAAAATTATTAAAACAAGGAATGATTTCAAAAGATAAATTTATCAAGTATAC